>JAWZYT010004732.1:27500-151737 GCA_034508575.1 Petrolisthes manimaculis
GGTGTGAATTAACTGGTTGAGAGAAAGAAAGAAGAGTGTGAAGTGACTGGTTGAGAGAGAGAGAAAGAGAGAGTGTGTGAATTAACTGGTTGAAAGAGAGAGATAAGGGTGTGTGAAGTGACTAGTTGAGAGAGAGAGAGAGAGAGAGAGAGAGAGAGAGAGAGAGAGAGAGAGAGAGAGAGAGTGTGTGTGTGTGTGTAGGGAAGGGGTCTGGTTGAGAAACATGTAGGTAGGAGGAGGAAGTAGGAGAATGCCTGAATAGAAAGCGTACAAAAACAATGTAGCAAATATATAATAATAAGTTCGGCTGTAGCAGTAAGTATGGTATGTAATTATAGGGACAGAGAAAATAAAAGCCCTATAGTTATCTCAGGTAAATTGATGAAGACTTAATAGAAAAATATATATCTACACAGCACACACGTATATATATATATATATATATACTTCTTTTTTTTCGATTGGATAAAAAGAGAACAATTATCAGGCCTAAAATTAACTCATGTAAATTGAGATACAATATTGATGAAGGCAAAAATAAAATAACACAGACGTATACTGAAGTTCTAAATAATATTAATATATGATGATAATGAAGGGTTCGACTGATTGGGGTGGGATAAAGGGACCATAATTATAATACAGGTGAAAAAAGTAAGATCAGGAGAAGAGGGGATTATTTAATTTATTGATATTAGGCGCCGCAACAACAGCGAGGTCATATAGCATCAGATAAAGGTGATAAAGAGGTGTGGCAGCAAACAGGAAGGAAGGAAATAGAAGGAAAAGAGGGAGAAGAGAGGAAGAGTGAGTGAATTGAAGGGAAGGAACTCGTGCAAAAAAAAGGAGAGAGTTCGGCTTCACCTCAAATGGAAGAACAGGTTTGGGTTGGAGGTTTAAAATTATACTCTGCCTGCCTGCTTGCCTGTCTGCCTCCCACCCTAACCTATAGTGCTTGCTTGGATGTTTGTTTACTTGCTTGCCTGGTTGGTGGGACACACGCAACGCACGCACACACACACAAGCAACTACAAACACTTCCATTTATCAAGAGAGGGATAAAATTATAGTCTTAGGATTATCTAGTCTGTACACACGTAATCCAAAATAGGCCTATGTATCCAGGATTGCTTCGAATAGCCTGATCGATTATTAAGGACCCTCTGTGATGTAGTCAGAAAATTGGAGGTTAGTGAGTCCTTCAAATATTGCCACGAAACAACAATTATATGGAAGGAGCTTGTTTCATGGCATAGTTAAGAGGAATCAGAAGCCTCCAATTTTCATACACGAACACAGGGTCCTTAATTAAGTGAACTCAAGCAAATATGAAGTGGTATAAAAGGTTGTATATAATTGGTTCACTAGTGTGTCAAATGATTCGAAACTTCAACTAGACCTCGATACAATTTTTTGGATTGTAAGTGTACAGCCTTCTCTCTTAATAATAATAATAATAATAATAATAATAATAATAATAATAATAATAATAATAATAATAATAATAATAAATAATAATATTAATAATAAATAATAACTCTCTTAATTATAATAATAATAATAAAAATAATAATAATAATAATAATAAATAATAACTCTCTTAATAATAATAATAATAATAATATGATACGGTTGGATGAATCAGTTTCTCCATATCTTTTATTACCGACACTGTACTACTATTCTCTTATTTAAATAGAACTCTAAAACAAAAAAACAAAACAAAACAAGAAAGAGTATAAACATCCATTGTCAGTGTGAAATGATACGTGATTATAGTGTTCAGTCAGTCAGTCAGTCAGTCAGTCAGTCAGTAGGGCGGAATAACTCGCTCAATTTACCCTCATAATGACAACAATAACAACATCAACAACAACAACAATATACACACACTGATTATTCCCGCTGATCAGAGAAGGATATGGTTTGGTTACACTCGTGATTCATTATTATTTCTGACCAGAGTGTGAGGAACAAAAAGCTTCGAATCACCTGGTATTGCTCATTTCCCTACTCAGTACACCTATAGAGTTCGAATGTAGTGTGTGTGTGTGTGTGTGTGTGTGTGTGTGTGTGTGTGTGTGTGTGTGTGTGTGTGTGTGTATGTGTGTGTGTGTATGTGTGTGTGTGTGTGTGTGTGTGGTGCCTGCCGTTCGTCTCTGGTCAGGTATTACTTATTATGAGTGTACATTGATACCTGCCTGGTTTTGAAGGAGAAAGTAATCAAAGTATACAGCGTGGGAAGTGGGGATAAAACAAAAACTACATTGATATTATTAGTTATGCAAGGTTGATACTTTTATTTTTAGTTTAGTTTTATTTATTTTTTACTGGATCGGTGTAAAAATAGGTATTCGTCGTTGACACGCTGTAAAGACGTTATAGTTAGTTAGTTAATCTATTGCAGGAAAAACTTAATAATATTTTTACTCTTGAGTGATCAGAGACACGGGGTAGACACACACACACACACACACTAACAACATTCGTTGGAGGGTTAAAACTTACAAACTCGCACATCCAAACAAGTTTCTACATTGAAATTTTATAACTATCGTGACGAATATAAAAAATCCTGCATTTAGAAAAGTTAACTAGAATTCTGTTGATGCTGAAATGTTTATATAGACCTATACTTCCAATATTAATCATAATATATATATATATATATATAGGCCTATACATAAATAAACACACGTGAAACATATACACATGATATTTCTCCAAAGGGAATCAGGGCAATTTCACCAGGATAAAAACAATGCACTATAGACCACGTACGACAGATGTTTTTTTTTATTATTCAACTCGTTCTGACACAGTGTATGTATATAGAGTAGAGGCCACGAGACTCACTTGATTAATTGAGCCACGTCCTCGTATGACAACCTTCCTGGTCACCCGTGCACCATATACACGTGACTATACTGTAGCCTATATTCTCAACTAGGGGGATACTTTTTCCTTTCAGACTTTCCTGGTAGAAAAAAATCTTCTATTTCTTTACTTTCTTGATCTGTTTCTCGGCAGAGTTTGGAGGAATTAGTAACTCTTCTATTATTATTATTATTATTATTATTCCCCAACAACTGATTATTATTCTTAATCTCCTAAATTTAGTAAGTTTCCAATTACATTATTTGGAGGATTCAGTTGCCCCTCCAATAAATATACCATCAAGAGTTTCTCCCCTATAAGTTAAGAATCCAGTGATCGTATTATGTGAGTTGGTGGCTTCTGATTCCTCCTGACTATGCCACGAAACAAGCTACATCTATATAGGTGGTGTTTCGTGGTAGTATTTGAAGGACTCGTCAACTTCCAATTTTCTGACTACATCACAGGGTCCCTTAATTAAGGTGGAAGTTCAGTGTTGGTAAATCTGGAGCAAATGATTCCTCCAAACTATTCCAAGTAACAAAACACCATTATTATTGTTTATTTGGTCTGTTTCCTGACATACTTTGGAGGAATTGAGGAGCTCCAATGTAATAAAAGTGAATTATACCCTTAAGTTCACGGGTATACTGTTTACAGGGTGGTCCAAAAGTCTTGTATCACCCTTACAAATGACTCGTCCAATTGCAAAAGTGTATGACAATTGCAAAAGTGTATGACAATTGCAAAAGTGTATGACAATTGCAAAAGTGTATGACAATTGCAAAAGTGTATGACAATTGCAAAAGTGTATGACAATTGCAAAAGTGTATGTATAGTATAGGCCTTATAGGGGGTGACAAGACTTTCGGAACACCCTGTAGGCCTAGTTTGCCCACAGACTCAAAAACAGTATAATAATATAGCCTGGTGTTTTATAAAGAAGGAAATAAGACAATCATATGAAAATAAATCATCCAGGTAAAAAATTTCAGTCTCGAATGTTATAAAAAAGTGAAATAAATAAGACACCGTAAAAAATTATGCAGCTTAAAACAAAAAATATATACAAATACTGTAAATAAAATTATATAAAAATCACTCATACGACAACGCAATCAACAGAAAATTTAGTTACGTTTTGTGCATCTAATTATTCGTTGTAGATTACGTTTGTCTGTACGTATATAATAATACAGTATATAGTTCTCAGGATAATAGGTGTAGTACATTATCGTAAGGGACCCTGTGATGTAGTAAAAAAAATTGGAGGTAAATGAGTGCTTCAAATATTACCACGAAACACACACACACACACCTATATGGAAGGAGCTTGTTTAGTGGCATAGTTAGGAGGAATCAGAAGCCACCAATTCATTCTCATACACGATCTGTACAGGGTTTTTAATTAAGTACTTAAAAAAATACACATATAGCTATATATATATATATTATTATTATTATTATTATTATTATTTATTTATACAACACCCAACCAATAGAAAATACTAAAGAGAAAGCTATATCATATGGTTATTTTTTTGGCTGATGGATATGGTGGTCAACTGGGTACAACAACAACAAAAACAACATTGTATACACACACACACACACACACACACACACACACACACACGAGCAAGCATTCCCCACCAACTTTCTCCTCTTCTTAACACTCCAACTGCTTCCTGCTGCTGACATCCTTCATCTCTCTCTCTCTCTCTCTCTCTCTCTCTCTCTCTCTCTCTCTTGTTTGCTATGATCATCACCCACCAATTCACATCCATATTCACCCACCAATTCACATCAATTCATGCCTATACTATCTATCATTTTCACCCTAATAATAATGAATGGTTCTTTAAGTTGAAATTACAAACACGTTATCACCCCTTGGTTTTGTATACATATATAATTATAATTACTAAAGCATTCAATTCTACTTTTAAACTCCAAGGTGAATGGAAATATATATAGGCTACCTGGACTTTGTTTAAATTATACTATGGTAAATCTCTCTCTCTCTCTCTCTCTCTCTCTCTCTCTCTCTCTGTACCGTACCTTGCATCGTGTGCTTTTAACATCCGACTAGTTTTTACTTGGCAAACCGAACGTAGCTCAACTAACACCCAGTAACCCAAGTATACAGTATCTCTCTCTCTCTCTCTCTCTCTCTCTCTCTCTCTCTCTCTCTCTCTCTCTCTGGATGTTCACTTACCCACTTCCAAAACCTCTGTGTGAGATTTATTTATTGAATGTGAAAAGGCAAAAACCAAACTTTACATGTCTGGTAAAAAAAAAAATTATCACTCCGAATTAGGCTAACTCCTAGTAAAAAAAAATCATCACTCTTAGAATTAACTCGTGATAAAAAAATGTCATCACTCTTAGAATTAACTCGTGATAAAAAAAATGTCATCGCTCTTACAAATTAACTCGTGATAAAAAAAATGTCATCGCTCTTACACATTTACTCGTCACTAATTGAGCCACCGGAAACAACTAACCAACATTAGCAATAGTTATATCTACACTATCACATACAATTATAACTGACATTACCAACAGCATAAAAAATCACAACATTACAAAATAAAAAAAAACTAGTCAAACGAGTCTTTTCTCTTATTATTACGTGGTTACAAATAATTACCACCAGATGATGATAATGATGATGATGATAATGATGAGAAGGAACGAGCAGGGAAAGAAAGATGAGTTATATTTATAGCAAAAAATATAATGTTAAATAAAATACCAAATAAATATAATGTTGAATAAAATGCAAAAACTTTAATGTTGACGACTAAAATGAAAAAAATATATAGTTAACTAAAATGTAAAAAAAATTATAATGTTGACTAAAATGCATAATCCTAAGTAAGCATTATAATTTTCTTGTCACACCTGCACTTCTGTAATGTTAGTCAGTCAGTCAGTCAGTCAGTCACATTCTTACATAAAAAAAAAAAGTATTGTACAGTCGGCTTCAAGAATTCGTACACAGTGCATTGGTTAATCAAAAGAAATAGTAGGTCTTTAATCTGTACATGAATAATCCTAATCTACACTGATTCAAGTATTAACCAAATAAATAACATTACTATAATTATAGAAAAGTTATTGGTGTTAAAATAATTGATGTAGTAAATTTTCTAGTTGTCACAGTGGTGTATACGAATTTCTGAGGCTGACTGTACCACCACACACCTACACACACACACACCCTACATAATTATACTGTATCTTCACTCACACCCTCTCTCTCGCACGTGGGAAACCGTGAGATGAATGTCGGAGAGAAATTTAAAGACGCTACTTAAAACTTGTCGTCGCAGCTGCCATATAAACACAAAAACAATTAAATCACACGCCGGTTTAGGCTACGAAATAAACTTTAAAATGAGATAGTCAAAACGATAATCAAAATATTTAGACAAGCTGCGAAAATAAAAATAAAATTCTGGTTATAACTCAATGACAGCCTAGTGGATAGTATAGGCTAATAGGTGTGTGAGTAGCCTAGTCCTACATGCTTTCTGCTTCTTTCCCATGAAGAGACAACAGAGTACGGTACTACCTTATACACACAGTCACACACACTCTGGTTATAACTCAATGACAGCCTAATGAATAGTAAATAATTAGTGTGCGAGTACATGCTTTCTCATTCGTTCACATGAAGAGACAACAGAGATAATCATAGTACCCTCTCTCTCTCTTTCTCTCTCTCTCTCATAGCCTACACACTGGTTATAACTCAATGACAGCCTAGTGGAAAGTAATTAGGCTAATGTGTGAGTACATGCTATCTCATTCGTTCCCATGAAAAGATAACAGAGGGAATTAGTGTACTCTATCTGTCTATCACATGAACATCTTGATGGACCGATCTACAATGCTTTCACAAACATTATTTTGATGATGTAGATAACAGTAGTTTTCATTGTATTATAATTATTTTCTCACGGTCACAACTAGGCTAAACAGCAAAACTTTGAATCAAGAAAATTTATATATATAACATGTAGTACAGTATCAAGTAAATATAGTACAGTATATTATATAAACAATCATATTTATTTATCGTGTATTAATTTAAGGTTGGAAGTGGTGCATTTTCATAGTTTTATTTTCATACGATAAAATTCACGAGGGGAAACAAACAAACAACTGCCTTTGGGCTGATTATCTCTGGATTGGAAAATGTTATCATGAATGAATGACTTGTAATAATCAACATGGAACTTGTTCGTGTTTAATCCTAAGCTATAGCCTACTAACCTAATGGAGAAACACTAACTAACTACTCACTTCTTTATTTACCAATGTAGTAGACTATGATAAGAATAAGTATAGATTCAATCATATTCTAATTCAATTCTAATTCAATCATATTCCCCCCCCTCCAACACACACACACATACATACGGCTCTTCCATCAACAACTATAACAAGTAAAAAAGCAGCTAGGCTATCGAACGTTCTGCTCCGTCTAACCTAAACTCTCTTATTTACAAAGTCATGCTTCTGAACACACACACACACAAGTCTATAATAGCAATGATTACAGACATTCCCGCGTCACATACAAGAAAAAGATCGGGATGAGGGCCACAAAAAAACAGACAAACGACGCGTGTAAACAACCAACCTTGACCCTGACCCTTGACCTCTGTTGAACTCGTAATAATGATCGTGGGTGTGTAGGGGAAGGGAAGGGAAGGTCTGAGATGAGTTATGGGAAAGCAGCTGTCTTGGTGGTAATAGGAAGGAAGGAGGGAAGAAATCTGGCACTGCAAGTATGTTATTATTAATGAAACCCTGTAAATAGTAACCATATTATGGGGAGATGATAAAAAAAGAAGACAGTTAGGCAAATGTAGAAAAATATCATTACGTAGGAAACAAAAATCAAGTCCCTGATAATTGTGTGTATAAAAAAAATCAGAATAATCGTTATTTTGTACGAATAATTGCTAAACATTTTCAAGCATTTCACAGGTTTCCATTCCAGTACAGTACCATATAATTATGCAGTACACACAGGTTCGTTCAAGATTCATTATAATCGGTCATAGTGAAAAAGAAAAAGAAATAGAAAAGAGTGTTTACCATGTTGTCACATTTACTGCACGTTATAATCCCATTAAAACTGAAATAAAACACTACATAATCTCACTCACAAACTCTTCGCTGCAGCAAGACTTATTATGGACTAAAAACCTGTCCACCCAGACACAATTTTCCCTTCCTTAACACTCAGAGACAAGATATCCTGGGGCGATAAAGAGCTGCGTCATCTACGTTCTTTGATCCGACATAAGCTATGCCCTCTTCCCCACCTTGAAAAAAATTGTCCCACGAAAAATAAAATGCAACACACACACACACGTATTTGTTGACTTTCTAAATTATAAAACAAGCTAGTAACCCAAGTAACTGTAGTAGATAAAAGTGCACTGTTTATAACATTTAATAACAATATGACCATAACGCAAACTTGTGACAGTTCCTCTTATCTAAAAGTTGCTGTTAATATTGCAAGAGAAAGCGTAGGTACGGTATACCTCACAAAGTTTAGACAATTATCACATCGTCAACCCAAATGCATCGAGTTATACTGAAGAGGTAATTTTGTCAGACACACCATTAGCTTAGATAGACCTGTACAGATGACTCGAGTGAACATTCTGCATTGATGACTCTGCACATCTTGACTGCAAACAACAAAAGGCAAGAAGAGAGAGGCTTGACACACCACCATAGTGACCATACACTTTGTCCGATTTTCCTCATTTCCCAAATATCTTAACGTAGCTCTTCATTGGCTGTTAAATGGCTGACATACTTAAATCAGCTGATGGTCACACCTTTTACGTAAGTCTCACTCAGTCACTCATCAGGCCTAAGCTACCGTATACAGCCCTACTTTTGTCGTAAGATCGTAAATGGCACACACCATTGTTATTACCCGAGTGATAAAAGTAGTGGAACCATGAAATAAAACTATAAAATGTAATTAACCAAAGTTCAAAGATATCTACCGTACAAGACCCACTTTAAAAATATTAGCGTAGAGAAAGCTGACCAATTCTCACGTTGTGACTGGAGAGATTTTGTTCCTATTTTGATGTTCAATATAATGTTGCTATATCACTCACCAGTGTTGGTTAGATGGACATACCAGCTGAATATATCTCCTTTCCTGATGCTCACTAGTTGGCACGGTTAATCAACCAACAGTTATCAAATAAGAGATGAAAATATGTGAGTATGGAACAGCGAGTTCACTGGAAGCCGGAGCGAGAGCACAGACACCTACCCGCGCCAACACTTGGTAAGACACTGGCAAGTGGCAACTTTTAGGTCAGCAGCTCAGAGAGCCTCAGACAGTCAGACTGCTCAGTGACCAGTGCCTATATCAGATTCAGCTGTAGGATTGCTAAATGGGAAAGTACAAAACTGGACAGACTCAGTCAAAGCAATATTGCAGCATTAAAATAACTCTATCCAACAACAACAGTAAAAAGGAAAGCAGACAGACATTACGAACTATACACTATAATACAGTCAATACAGAGATCAACATTGGACCCTACCCAGCCTACCGAGCCCTGTGTCAAACCCTGTGTAACTAATAACACATGACACTTGTTTACTGTAGTGAGTGTTGTCCAATGGTTAGGATTATTTACATCCATCCCCCCTACACACACACACTCCCAATGGTCAGGACTATCTACATCCAACCCCAACCGGGCCAACCCTCCCACTCAATCCCCATCACATTAACTAACACGTCTGTCCTCCTCACCATACGTTAATATTGATTGTGTGATATTATTAAGTTAGTATGAAGTGAAAATGGACACAAAAGGACGATTTTTTTATTGTCATTTTTTTCTTGGGATGTAGTGGTAAAGCAGTTCTCAAAAAGGACAAACTTGGCAACCCACTGATACTGTCTGTCAGACCGCTCAGGCGTCAGCTGACCAAACCGACCACAATTCAGATTCAGTCCAGTGGCTCCCAAACTTGATTGGAAATTTCATAGTGATTTTGTTGTTTATTCTTAAAATCTATTGCCAGTATCAATGTCTGAAAAGCAGCAAAGAACAAGTCCACACAATCTCTCCCTGAAGTTTAGGGGAGGCAATATTCAAGGACAGCACCCTAGGCATATATACAGTATTGTGTGTATATATATATATATATATATATATATATATATATATATATATATATATATATATATATATATATATATATATATTGCTTTTTAACTATTATAATGCTGCATACAAATCCACATCAGATTATTATAATTAAATATCGATATTGTTGAGGAATAAATCCATACTCCTGCTGCGGGTGAGTCTTTGCAATACATACAATCACGTACAAAACTTCACACAGATTCCCAGGGTTTACGTCTCCATCAACTAATTCGAACTTCACACACAGCTTCCATAAACACCACACTTGTAACCACCAACTTCCCACATCACACCACCAGGGTCTGTGAAGGAAAAGTCATCCTACTGTATAGAGTATAGTGCCGGACACAAACTGGTGGCAGGGAATATCCGGAAAGTTGTTGTGTTGACTGTGAATCATGTAGGGCAGGTGAGAGTGGAAGTCATCCAGTCAGTCACTTGTCGTACTCAGGGTTGGGTAGCACTACCACCACGTGATGTAACTCTGCATGCACGCTTTGCTGTTTATGTTAGACACTGGCAGGATTTACATTCTCAAGTGAACGATAGGCTACTAATTAATATACCTTGCGTACGTTACTTTCTGGCAAATCCCCTACATTTGTTTTCCCTCTCACGCCTCGTTCATTTCTTGTCCCTTAATTAAGGCCGAATATAATACGGCCTAACTGAGTCATATTTTTACCACAAGTTATTCAAACTCAACATGTCTCTTCCTTCTGTGTAAAGTCCTGAACTCTAATTATACAATATATAAAAACCCATCTTTGGAGTTTGATCTTCACTCTTTCTCCTTCGTAATTTCTTTCTTACACTTCCATGTGACTTGATGCTAGTTCTCAATGTAATAATAATAAAAAAAATAATAATAATGACCAACGTAGACACAAAGAGAGGATCGCCTTGCTATAGTGATCCTGGTGTTGTATAATTAATGTTCACTATTATGAGATAAGCAGTATATAAGCAGTAATAACATAATGGCACCACCACCACCACCACCAACAACAACAACATTACTTATAATAGTGTAAGAAGTAAGTAGTGATGGCAGTGATTTGATGGTTTCATTTGCGGTCGCCACACTGTATAGCCACACTGAATCGTGGGATCTTAACCAGTGAGAAACTCGATCTATTTCACCTGGATCAGCTTCAACAAACACCGGCTATTACTTGTTTCCGTATAACACTAGAGGAACCACAGGAATCATTCACGGGTGGTACAAACAGTATTATCAGGTCTTTCTTCTTCAAAAGTTATAATATATGGATGGTGTTGAAATGTATCTTTACTGACGTACCCTCATGTTATTGTCTGCTTGGCTATAATAGTGTGTGTTCCCTGCAATATGCCTACCATACACAATTTCTCTTACCTCGCTTTTCCTAATCCTATTTTTAACGGACCGGAAAAGACTGACCATTTTTATTATAGTGTACAGTCCTGAGCACTAATAAGTCTTCAGGTGTGCTTCCAATACCTATAGACTCCTAGAGCATGTAAATAGAATACATAATAAAATCTCCATTGGAATTACTTCGTTGGTGAATTGGTGGACTGTTCAAAGCTTTAACTAAAGCTGTATACTTATTAGTGCTTGTGACTGTACAACAGGTAAACGTTCACACCACAACAAAGGGAAGACATTCTATTCTACTAATGTATCTGTTAAAATATACCAAGTTTTCTATAAGTTACCAACATGCCGTTTTCTTCTATATATTCGCACTGCCATGTCCAAACCATGGAGGTATAATCTAAGAGGAGGCGGCATGAGCCTCTCGTCCTGTACACCCAAAGTGAAGCAAGGGGCGGAGCCTATTACCCTACCCCCCATTGACTCAAAACATTGCCTCGCCCGCCTTACTCCCATTATAATTATGGTCTTATTTTCTCATATATCCTATAATCATAGCCAGAAAGAGACTTGAATTTGTTCCATATATGATAACTACATAAAATTATCCAATTCTGTATATTACCCGCCTTACTCCCATTATAATTATGGTCTTATTTTCTCATATATCCTATAATCATAGCCAGAAAGAGACTTGAATTTGTTCCATATATGATAACTACATAAAATTATCCAATTCTGTATATTATCAAAAGTACTTAAACCCATTAAATATCGCTGTTTCCAGCTAGAGCATTACCTCTGCTCGCAAACTTTTCCTAGGAGTATGAATGAAAGAATGAATTGAATAATAAATGAATAGCTTATTTTATGCAAAAAGTATAGTAAAAGAGAAGGTGATAGCTTACATACCAACCCACAGACCGTATTATAACGTTACAGAGAAATAACAACAAGTACAGATGACCACACGTGAATCTGGTACGCCTCGCTACTTGTGAAATACCTACAACAGGAAGGAAAGTGAGCAAAAGTTATAGTTTGTTGACAAGCAGATAGTAATAATATTTTACTGTTTGCCTGAAAACAAACTACATCTTTTTTCACTTAAATTTCCTTTCGTTGTAGCCAAGCACCTCACAAGTAACGAACCATAGGCCTACCAGCTTCATATGTGGGTAACTGTACAAATGCAAATAAAATTAATTATATAAAGATTTCTAGTATGAGACTGTGGAAGGCCTTGTGTCACTCTTTAAGTATAGTATATAAATAAGATTATAATTTATACAGTAAGATGTGTATAGTGAAGTGAAGATGTGTGTGTGTGCTGTGAAGATGTGTGATCTGCAGTGAAAATGTAGCCTATGTAGTGAAGATATGTATAGGGTAGTGAAGATGTGGTGTGTTGTGATGATGTGTATAATTAAGGTAATGGAGATGTGTGTATTGTGTACTGAACATGTGAATAGGGTAGTGAAAATGTGTATATGGTAGGCCTACATGTAATTGAGTTGACACTCATGCAGGTGTGTTGTCTTGTATCAAACACATTTTACCACTTATAAGCCACATGGAATCTTACCATGATGGCTGCATGTTACTGCATAAAGTGTGTCATCATTTCCTCAGTTTCAGTTCACTCTGATTTACACAGAAATATTAATTTTACTCATCAGTCCCAGGCAGTAATTTCACAATTATAAAAACTCTTTCCGCACATTGGCTTAACTTAGACTACGGTTTTTTAACTTACACCTAAATTCTCAACAACCAAATAGTCTACATAGTAAACACAATTATAAATTAAATATCTACAAGCACTGGCTTCGCCAGCCACGGCTACGCCGTGGGTGCTTTTGCCTGCGGCGCTGCTCGCTTCGCTCATCCCGCCCCCCCCCCCCACCCCCGATTTAAACTCCGCGATTTAAACTCCGCGATTTAAACTCTGCGATTTAAACTCTGCGATTTAAACTCCGCGATTTAAACTCTGCGATTTAAACTCCGCGATTTAAACTCCGCGATTTAAACTCCGCGATTTAAACTCCGCGATTTATACACTGCGATTTAAACTCTGCGATTTAAACTCCGCGATTTAAACTCCGCGATTTAAACTCCGCGATTTAAACTCCGCGATTTAAACTATGCGATTTAAACTGCAAGATTTAAACTCCAAGATTTAAACTCCAAGATTTAAGCTCCGCGATTTAAACTCCGCGATTTAAACTCCGCGATTTAAACTCCGCGATTTAAACTCCGCGATTTAAACTCTGCGATTTAAACTCCGCGATTTAAACTCCGCGATTTAAACTCCGCGATTTAAACTCCGCGATTTAAACTCTGCGATTTAAACTCTGCGATTTAAACTCCGCGATTTAACTTCCGCGATTTAAACTCCGCGATTTAAACTCCGCGATTTAAACTCCGCGATTTAAACTCCGCGATTTAAACTCCGCGATTTAAACTCCGCGATTTAAACTCCGCGATTTAAACTCCGCGATTTAAACTCCGCGATTTAAACTCCGCAATTTAACTTCCGCGATTTAAACTCCGCGATTTAAACTCCGCGATTTAAACTCCGCGATTTAAACTCCGCGATTTAAACTCCGCGATTTAAACTCCGAGATTTAAACTCCGCGATTTAAACTCCGCGATTTAAACTCCGCGATTTAAACTCCGCGATTTAAACTCTGCGATTTAAACTCCGCGATTTAAACTCCGCGATTTAAACTCCGCGATTTAAACTCCGCGATTTAAACTCCGCGATTTAAACTATGCGATTTAAACTCCAAGATTTAAGCTCCGCGATTTAAGCTCCGCGATTTAAGCTCCGCGATTTAAACTCCGCGATTTAAACTCCGCGATTTAAACTCCGCGATTTAAACTCCGCGATTTAAACTCCGCGATTTAAACTCCGCGATTTAAACTCCGCGATTTAAACTCCGCGATTTAAACTCCGCGATTTAAACTCTGCGATTTAAACTCCGCGATTTAAACTCCGCGATTTAAACTCCGCGATTTAAACTCCGCGATTTAAACTCCGCGATTTAAACTCCGCGATTTAAACTACGCGATTTAAACTACGCGATTTAAACTACGCGATTTAAACTACGCGATTTAAACTACGCGATTTAAACTCTGCGATTTAAACTCCGCGATTTATAATCCGAGATTTATAATCCGAGATTTAAACTCCGCGATTTAAACTCCGCTATTTAAACTCCGCGATTTAAACTCCGCGATTTAAACACTGCGATTTAAACTCTGCGATTTAAACTCCGCGATTTAAACTCCGCGATTTATAATCCGCGATTTAAACTCCGCGATTTAAACTCCGCGATTTAAACTCCGCGATTTAAACTCCGCGATTTAAACTCCGCGATTTAAACTCCGCGATTTAAACTCCGCGATTTAAACTCCGCGATTTAAACTCCGCGATTTAAACTCCGCGATTTAAACTCCGCGATTTAAACTCCGCGATTTAAACACTGCGATTTAAACTCTGCGATTTAAACTCCGCGATTTAAACTCCGCGATTTAAACTCCGCGATTTAAACTCCGCGATTTAAACTCCGCGATTTAAACTCCGCGGATTAAACTCTGCGATTTAAACTCTGCGATTTAAACTCCGCGATTTAAACTCCGCGATTTAAACTCCGCGATTTAAACTCCGCGATTTAAACTCCGCGATTTAAACTCTGCGATTTAAACTCCGCGATTTAAACTCCGCGATTTAAACTCCGCGATTTAAACTCCGCGATTTAAACTCTGCAATTTAAACTCCGCGATTTAAACTCCGCGATTTAAACTCCGCGATTTAAACTCTGTGATTTAAACTCTGCGGTTTAAACTCTGCGATTTAAACTCTGCAATTTAAACTCTACAATTTAAACTCTGCGATTTAAACTCTGCGATTTAAACTCTGCGATTTAAACTCTGCCATTTAAACTCTGCCATTTAAACTTTGCCATTTAAACTTTGCCATTTAAACTCTGCCATTTAAACTCTGCCATTTAAACTTTGCCATTTAAACTTTGCCATTTAAACTCTGCCATTGAGGTGGTTTGGATAAGCTTCTTTTCTCCCTTATGCTCTTCCTTGGTTATTGTACCAGTAAAATTTGTAAAGTACTAGTTAGTATCAATGAGACAACAAGAGGAATGCCATTGTTAATTAAGGAAACTGAACTGCTCTAAACCATTGCATATAATTATCAGGGCATACATAGTAAAGGAAAAAGTTTCCTTGAATTAAATATTGAATATCTATTTTTGCAAATGACTGTAAGTCTGGATTAAAGTATTTTTAGCTTTAACCTACTCTTAGCAAAGGAGGTCGAGGAGATGGGCGATACTGAAGGAAGACTCTCCGCTTGTGCTTCAACTAAATGGGACTGTATGCAACTACAGGCATCATTTGTGTCATCGGATGCACGTTCACAGTACAGACACACAGTCCTGGAAGTAAAGAATTTAATGTAGTAACCTACCATGGTAAGAAACAGTTAAAGAAGGGAATACAGTATCTGGTACTTGACATATTAAACACACATACTTAATAAACTACATTTGCAATTTAGTACAAAAATTACCTCTCCCTATATAACGATAAGAAAGTTATTGAATTAGTTAGACCTAACTTAATTATTTTATAGAATTTATTGCTGTTCTGTAGCAGTGTCCGGCTATGTCCCGGTTAGATCATGGTAGTTTAACAAGGTTAGGTGCCATTGGTTGCTCTGGTTAGGTGCCGATAGTTTGCTCCAGTTAGGCCCTGGTTAATTTATTATGGTTATTTCCCAGTATTTTGCCCAGGTTAGATCCCAGAAGTCTGTTGCGGTCTAGGCAACATCTACAAGAAACCATTGCATATAAATATCAGGGCATACAGTACTTTATAGTACTGTTAAACTGTATTTTTGCAAATGATTGTAGATTACATTAGTTTGATCATGTAAATACGGTAATATTAATATATGGTTGCAATGACCTGTCTGTGCTTGCTAAAAACATATTACAACCTCTATTCTCACCAAAGGAGGTAGAAGGGATGGTTGACAGTGGAGGAGGTGAATCCATCAGAGGCTCCATAACCTCTGCTTCCGCTAAATGGGACTCCATACATGTACATGCATCACTGGAGTCATGGAATTGTCTATCACAGTATACACATGTTGTCCTGGAAGTGAGGGATATAATGTAGTATCCTACTACTATGGTTGGAAACAGCTGAAAGGAAGAGAATAAACTGTCTGCATTTATTAATGTCCACCTATAATTTCCTAACAATTAAAACATTGCATGCCTATTTTTTATGGTCTTAATTATATTTTCCATATTGTGAGCAGATGACTGTTTCTTTACCTGAGTTGCCCGGACCTAACCTACAAATCAAATAAAGACCGATGCAGATTACGGGTATCTAACCAGGCAACTTACCGGAACCAAAGTAGTTATTGATACAGAATACCGTTATGAACTAAATTACTGCAATCACATTTGAAATACACATGAAGGTGGACCTCTTATATCCTACAGTGATACTGTGTTTAAGTCAGAACCGGTGAAAGTCAAAGTTCATTCCTGTATTTTAAGATTGATTAAAAACAGAAAATGTTGGCATGATTCTATAGTTTTACCAAGAACTGATTTCCAATAAAGTACAATACTTCCCTTCACCTTAATGATATTACATAATTATCAAGAATGGGTCACATAACCCCTAAGCAATCCATATAATCTCATATAAGTTAAATTAGATACGAGAACATGAAAAAAAAATAATAATAATAATTTATATCATTATCGTGATTCTCCAGGTTTTAACAACTACTATTTTAGTAGAAATGGTAGACTAATAGGAACTCTACACCTGCTCTAATCTGTCATTGCTATACTTATTTTCCTTTTTCTCTCCCTCTCCTACCCGTCGCTACTTCATTAAACATCTCTCTCCATTCTTATACCACGCCTTTCATTTTTCTTTCTCTCCTCATTCTTGTTCCCATTTCCTTCCCTTTCCTTTCTTCATCTGGTTGAAGGTATTAATAGGAGACTGTAGACAGCTGCTCTCTTCCTTAAGTTACCATACAGTTTATATATGTAGTCTAATGAGGTATTTTATTTGAGTGGGTCAGTTCCTTCTCTCTCTCTCTCTCTCTCTCTCTCTCTCGTTGTAAGGTTTGTTTTGAGCGTTGGAGAAATAAAAATAAGATAGGTAAAGGTTTTGTGACCCGTGTTAATGGTCTACAGGTGGGACGGTAGGGTTTATGACCTGGGAGGCTGAGAGTCCTTATCTTAATAATCTCCAGGCTACCTGCTATCCTCTCTCTCTCTCTCTCTCTCTCTCTCAGTTATTTAGTAGGAATAGACAATATGCATTTCAAAAGTGTGGAGAGGGGACGGGGGCAGAAAAGATTCATGTGAGGAATGGGGAGGTAAAAGAGAGAGGAGAGGAGAGAGATAATGCTAGGACAGAAAACAGGTGTAGGAAAGGAGGGGAGAAAAGCTACGGTACTCCTTAGGTCTGATCATTATAGATAGGAAAGGAAGGGAGAAAGAAGTCCCAAACAACAACAAGAGTCCCAAACAACAACAAGAGTCCCAAACAACAACAACAAGAGTGCCGAACTATACCAAACCGATACCAAAGTGGATATTTATGGAAGTACCTGTGGGTCTTGGAACAGGATGGCTTTACTTACACACTTTCCCCTTTAAGTCGAGGCTCAATTACTCGGTATATTCATATTTTCACCAACACGATTATTGTCAATGTTGTGTGTGTGTTTTTTAACTCAGTACGGCATTGGACGGAAAATAATCTTGAAGTTATTTTGATATAGAATAATAATTAGACTGGGATGCATTTTACGTTGATACATTATTCTAAATATCGTATTGTATTTAAATTTTAGGTTCGTCGTACGTCTGGTAGGTCTCTGTGCTGCAAAAGACAATAATATTTATAGGTCGACTATAGGCTAGGCAGCAAAGTTTCCAAACACGGTCCATGATTGTGATCAAACACGCGTCCCTAATACCTCAGCTGGCCTGCAGACAAACTTTCCCAATATTACGAACTTACTTACCTATATTCTAATGAAATATTAAAATGTAGTCCCCAAATAATAAAGTGCAGTCCCTAAATAATATCGTGTTAGTCCCCAATTAATATAGTGTACGTTAGTCCTCAAATTTACCCAATGACAACCAGCAGGTGTACAGTTGTGGACACTTGAAACAGACACACATCCAAACGGGACTCCTCCATATATCAAGCATAGAAAAGAATGCATCGCCTCTACACACACAACGTTTCATCCTACTAATCATGTATGCATACTGAGGGCCCCGTTTCAAGTGTGTGTGTGTGTTTGTGTGAGTGTGTGTACAAAGAGCCAGACACTCCTTTACAGCCAGCCACGCCCTATACTTTGTTCTCCTCCATAAGGAAGGGTTGCAACCTTGAAATCCTTCCACACTATGTAGACTAGATCATAAGCCCGTGCAACGCACGTAAGCGTGGAATGTAAACAAACCGAGTGGGTTGCCAGGTGTACGATAAAAGTGAAGTATATATGTGTAATTAAGTAATTAGTGGGGTGTTTTTTTGTGACTAAAATATCCTCTGTCCCCCCTCGTATACGTCCACTTTCCGTGTGTGAATTCCTGGCGCTGTAGGTGGTCACATGACAATTTGTATAGTATGACAGACAAAGAGAGTCTCTTCATTTAGATATATATATATTCAGCGGATCGGGGAAAGGGATATATGAAGCTCCAATGCTGCTATAAGCAATACATTTGGTATATTATATGAACGGCTTGTTATACAGGTTATAGTTCAGTGAGTGAGTTATAGCCTAGCCTACAGGTTATAGTTCAGTGACACACCAACATAACATAAATAATGGATCCCTGCAGCTGTTAATTGCTTAGAATAGCTAGTTTGGAGGAAATGAGTTGCTCCAGATTTTCCGCCATGACTGTGCCTCCCCTTCATTAATTAAACGAATACAGACGTGATTATTGATTTATACCAACGACAGGTAGGCTAGATGAGGCCGTGACTACCCCTGTCCCTCCCCACGTACTGGACCTATAGGCAAATCAGGGGAAAGACTATTTGGATTTTGCAGTTCTTTTCTGATGTCCTCTTTACAGCTTGGGGTGTGGGGAAGGGGGGTAAAAAGCCTGTCCCTTATTCCTGCACCCCCCTATCTCCGCCCCCCCCAAGCCTGTCCCCTACTCCCGCACCTCCTTAATATAAATATAGACAGAAGCCTTGTATTATCCCGGTGTTGTCAGTTTCTGGTTTTCTCAGCTTTCATTTATCACACACTTTCAACAGGTCCTATTCCCACCCTCTTCCATTCACGAAAACCCTTCTTCTGTCCCACCCCAACCCCCCTCACACACCTGCACACATTCCCCCCAGCTCTCTCTACCTGCCGCTTCTCTTCTCTCCTTTCCTTACCCCATGGAGCTATAAATATACTACATACATGCTTACCCCATCACCTCCATTACCCTTTCCCCTTCCCTCTAGAATACCAGAAGTCGCCCCATCCATTCCTCCTCCCATCATTATTTACTATGCTATGCTAAGGGTTAAAGAGAGAAAAAAGATTGACGGGGAATTATAGAGACAACAAACCATTCCCGCTGCTCGGAATCAGCTCTTACTATTGATTCTCTATCAGTCTCAATTACCGCTCCATCAGTAACAATAATAATAAAAACGACAAAAGAGTTGGAAAGGCTATACTTATAATATATGTATCCCTCGGAGTCGACACTATCCCATCCCATCACCCATTCACTCGACACCCTTCACCCGCCCTTCATTCCTCTCTTTCCTCGTCGTACAACTCTCATCATCTCTACCGTATCCATTTTCTCTTTACAGGATCGATGACAATATTATTCCTTTCCCCTATCAACACCTCACCTCCTCTCACTACTTTGTCTCTCAATCTGCTGCTCCTTGTCTAGCTTCTGTACTCAACCATTCTTTCTCCTCATCTTGAGACAGTCGAAGATTTACATGATAAAACACGCCGTATATGAAAGTGAGGGAACGTGAATGAATAAACTAAAATAAAACGAACCATCTTACAAATAGTCTCCCATGTTGACTAAGGTACACACCAGAGGTCCTTACAGGTCACACCTAACAACGCCTGCAGGTCTGTACAGGTCACAATCTACCTGCTATGCCACGCTGAATGAAATATTGCAGCAAGTCCCAGAGGAGGGCGCGAAAAGGCATACACGGAAGACGGGTGAACGAATTTGGCGCGCGGTACGACAATCTGGACCCACACCAAGGCATTACTTGTTGTCAGTTCTCACCAGGCAGGGGAAAGGAGACGACCTTGACCACCACCCTCTCCTGCTATTTCCTCAGTTATCTACATGTGTTTGGGCCACTCGCAGGTTACCGGGGTGGTAATTATGAGTTAGGGTGTGTATAGAGGTGTGGTAATAGTGTGGGTGGGTCTGGTGGTGGTTGTTGTTGTTGTTGTTGAGTGGTGATGGTGTTGTGAGTGCGGTGTGAGGACACTGTGGACCATGTGTTGTGGTGTGTGTAGGTGCAGTGTGTGTGTATATGTGTGAGTGACCTGAGGAGGAGTACAACAGATCACCTTTATATATTGACCTGGCTAGCCTTCACTGTCTGCTGGTCAATACACGTGATGTGAAGGTGGTAACATATTCTGTGTCGTGAAGTGAACACAAGGAATCAGGAGCGAGCAGCGAGACATACGCGAGTGTAATCGACCTGAAGAAAGTACAGGTCAGAGTGAAGTGAGTGACCTGGAAAGAATATAATGAAATAGTAATTACCTGTAACAGACCGAGTGAACTATGCACCCGTCGTGGCGATTAATAACTGAGTGAGTAACGTGGTAACATGAACCACACGTGAACAAAACATTAGCCTATTGTCTGTGCAGTGAAAAAAAATAAATAAAAAATAAACGGCGAGAAAACGTGAGAAAAGTGACTGTAAACAAGAACTGAACGATTAAAACTGACTGTAATATTAATGTGTTAATGAACGTAACTTTAAAGGTAAGTAACAAATTATAGTGAATGACTATAAGCACGCGACTTGTTAACGTAAAATGTTAGAGTTAAAAAAAATGGGTTGATAATTTTAGAAGAGTGAAGTTCAGTGACATGAGAAAGAGCTGATAACAGTGGCAGGTTAGAGATCAACACACCATACACACATACACATCATGAAAATCAAGTGACCAAATCGAATCGGGAATTTAATACATCTACAGGTCCTTGAGAACGAAACGTAGCTTGTCTGTGAAAAAGTATATATTCCAGGTTATAATGATTACTTTACTATATATGCGACATTGCCTAAATTTACATATTGATCTGCTTGGTTAGACAAAAATTTATATATAACATGTAGGCATAAACAAACAAATGTGTGAGTGTATAAATTGTAAAATTGTAAAGCCATGAATAACGAAAACTCCAAAATATTATTAAACTTGCAGGTCAATATTGATGTCATTAATTCACAACTTTCAGTGCACAGTACGAGAACAAAAACAAACAACAAGACAGTGTAAAGGTTGTGCAGAAATACAAGTCCATTGAGGACCACCAGAGATAGTTTGACGTTAAAAGTGAACAAAACTGAGATTCTGATGTGGATGATTTTGTAAGCAGCCTGGTGGTGGACCAACTGGTTTGTGAGTGACCTGGGGAAACAACAAGTCAACAACAACAAGTACTGGTTTCACAAGGCTCTGGTAAGTGTTTAGTGGTATTAATGTTCACTGTTCGTTTTTCATAGAGCATGTTACTGTGTAATTACATAGCCTACAGAGAGGAATTATGTACATACTTTGACTGTCATTAACAATATAAAAAGGGGGACAGGCTTGGGGTGGGGTGGGGGGGTGCGGGAGTAGGGGACAGGCTTGGGGGGGGGGGGTGCGGGAGTAGGGGACAGGCTTGGGGGGGTTTTGGTGGGTGCGGGAGTAGGGGAACAGGCTTGGGGGTGCGGGAGTAGGGGGACAGTGTTGGGGGTGCGGGAATAGGGGACAGGCTTTCTACCCACCCCAAGACTGTCCCTCTATTCCCGCACCCCTAATGCTGTCCCTTACCCCCTTAACATAAAATACTGTCGGTGAAAACGACTGCACTATCAGACATAATATTATAGCCTATACGTATTGTATATAATTATATCAGTATTTGTTCAGACAATACTGACGTCTAACTAGTATTTGTAATATTTATTAGTTCAAGTATCTTTTCCTTTTCGTAAATGCCAACCCTTAAAATCCCTTTGTCAGTGTTGTTATGATATCGTTCAGGTGGTACGTGTAACATTTCGTTCATTTTTGTCTGTGATATCGTCTTGTTTCTTTAGGTTGCGTTACATATTCGTTCGCTTGGTTTAACATAGGCATCAACGTACTGTACCGTTTTCATTCACTCTGACATAGGCTATAATTATATAGTAAGAATTAATTTAGCGTTCAGTATCATAAAGCTTCTTGGTTGAACCGAAATACTTCCCACCAATCATTCATCATTGTTACAGCCAGAAACTTTATCCTGAATACGATACTGAGGTAACAAACACTATCTCAATACTTGGCACGAATGGCACTGTACACTCTATAGGGCTAAAGTCATGTCCACTGCCAACAGAGGTCATTGTAGTAGCTTGGTCTTTGCTGCAGTAGCCTATTCATGTTTTTCGTCATTCATACATGACTGGAACACAACCCAGGGAGACCTTTTTGGTTTTGTGAAAAGTAAACAAAACTCATCAATGTATCCATGTGATTACGTTAATGAGACGACACCATTTTAATCCTATAGTAAACCTACCCTCTGTATGTTATTCTAGTTAGACCTAGATGTCAGTGAATAATAAATACTATGGAGAGGTAGCCTCGTAGCCTAGGCATAATCCACCCACAACCCTGTTAAATCAGGATCAACACACATCACTCTGTCACCGAGGCTATGTCATCTAATTACTTCTACATTAATGCTACTCATCCTCGTTTCCTACAGAGTAAAACTGTTGGCATAGGCTAGTATAGCCTTGTTGAGTAAATCAACACAAAATGTATAATGTTTCTTTCATTATGCAGAGACATAGACAGACAGATGGAGGCTTCTTTTCAAATTAGGATGATTCGTCAAGCTGTATGGTATTATTATATGAATAAATCTTTACACAATGAATATTGTTCCTTTTATAATGCAGAGAGAGAGAGAGAGAGAGTTGGTTGTTGTGCTGGGGACGAAGGTTGTCATTTATACAAAGAATCTATTCCAACAATTGACCCAGTTCGAAGTTTGGAATACAAGAGGAGGGTGTGTGAGATGCTGGCAGATGCAAGGCTGGGGATGCCTAGGCCTAGGGAAGGAAATGGGAGAGAATGATGTGTATAATAAAACTTTTATATACTAGTGGTTATAATAGGACAGCAGCGGAAGCGGTGGGGTAGGGCCTATAGTACAAGACACAGAAGAGGGGGAAGAAAGGGAGTGCATGGTGGTCAGAAGTGAATGATACAATAGAGAAGAAAGGGAAACACTGCAGAGGAGGTGGAAGAGGGAATGTAATGTATGTAAGAGGATGGTAAGTGAGAATAAAAGGAGAGTGGATGAAGAGTTTGGTAGGAAATTGGATGATAAGTTTAGGGAGAACAAGAAACAATTCTGGAAAGAGGAGAAGAGAAGTTTGGCATCGTGAGAATGAAGAGAGTGGATGGATTCACTGTGAGTGGAAGTGAAGCTGTGAAAGAAGTGTGGAAAAGGCATTTTGACCGTTTGATGAATGAAGGGACAGGTATAGAAGGGGGTGGATGGGATAACTGCAGAAATGTTGTAGTGTGGATGGAAGGTTGTGGTGGAGTGGATGTTGCTTATAAGCACATTGGCTTGGAGGCAGGGAGAAGTGCCAGATGATTGGATGAGAGCCATAATTGGCATATGTGTAGGTAGAGGGTGATCTGAGTGAGAATTTTGATGAGAGTGTAGGGTTGAGGCAAGGGTGTGCTATGTCACTATGACCGTTCAATGTCTATATGAATGGTTGTATGAGAGAGGTGGAGACCCTGGGTGCCAAGCTGAGGTTTAATGGAGTAAATTGGTCCTTGGTGGCAAGTTTCTTTACGGATGATACTGTGTTGATGGCTGAGAGTTAAGAGATTTGCAGAGGGTAATGGATGAGTTTTAGTCCGTGTGTAAACGAAGGAAACTAAAGGTGAATGTTGGTAAAAGTAAGGTTATGGTATTTGAGAAGGTAGAAACTGAATGCTGGAACAGGGAAAGCTGGAGACTCTTCTGCCGTGGCCTTTCTGAAGGAAACGAGGCGTCAGAGCTATACAGTATATAGTATATAGGCAAGATAGAAGAGGTTTGACAACACTGGCCATGGGAAGGCCAACACCAGACCTTGGCCAACATCATTAACGTACAGTTCCACGAATAGACTAGGCTAACCCAGATTCCGTGACTAATATTATATACTTAGTATATTCAAAATATTGTACTATATTGGTCATTGTTGATGAATCATGTGTTTCTATTAGTTATATTCCCCCCACTCCCCAATCCTCTGTCTCAAACACAATTAAAGTTAAAGGAGATAAACTTGGTAACACTACCTAAGTTTTCTACAACAAAAACAACACAAGACTAATCCAATCGTAAAGTTTACAAACACTATCGGAGCAGTAATGCTACAACCCTAGTACACACATACACACACACACATGAGAACAATGGGTGTTTGCATATAAAAGTCTGGTACAGTGACAATATCGTATGAGACACATATATCACCATGACGTCACATTGGTTTCTTTTCCATCGTCTTCTCTCCATTGTAAAACCAACAAAAGTGCCAACAGCTATAGAGACATGAATAACAAGAGCGTCAGAAACATGAATAACAAGAGCGTCATTTGTGTACATACATAGCCTACATAGCCTACTTCTGGAGACCGTGTGAGGCGATTGAGTCTTGAACATTAGGCTATAATAATAAAGGGGAGAATATCTTTTTGGTCAATTGTAGGGCTACTGAATCGTCAACACTTTTCTCGCTGAACAGAACTCCTATTTCTAACATGGAGGTGATTTAATTCATGGTATAGTTTGTATGATTCAGTAGAGGTTTTCCCCTTAATTTAACCCCCACACCTAGGCCTATACAGTCTACAATACATAGCCTACACCACCAGACCCTCCATAGTGTTCTCTTGTTTAATTTGGTTGTTGGCAATTACGAACCTTTAATACTTGTTTAATTCACCAAGCCGAGAGAAAGGAAATCAACTCGTACTCGTAGTGAATCGTATACTTTGTTGATCAATTGCTGTAGTTTTATTTCTTTTGTGGTGCTACTTTAAGGGACAAGTCTATTATTGGTTCACTATAACGCCTTGAATCATCCAAAGAAATGCAAGAGGCGTAGGAAGGAAATGAGAAGATAATATTAGCTAAACAAGCAAATGTACACGATATAGAAAATTAGTGTATGAAAAATTAGTATATAGAGTAGTGTACTCTCTTAGACCATATGGGGAGTAGGCTATATAGGCTACTACTGATAGGCCTACTGGTGAGACACAGGCTATGCTAACTATTGCATGAGTAGAACTTATCAGAAAACCAATGATAATAATGTGCCTGGATTAGGGCTGGAGATAAACATTCTGATGATGGTGGTGAAGTGATTGATACACATTCCTCCAAAAATTCCCAGCCAACAACAACACACCACCTTATCCTTGGGTAGTCTATATAAAAAAAAAAAGTCTGTTTCCTGTCATACTGTGGAGGAATGAGTAGTCTCTGATTTGACGACACATTCTATGGTCTTCTCTATATAATAAAAGGGCAAACAGAGCACATGAAGTTGGCTGACATTGACGTATGGGAGTTTGATAAAGTCTGATAAGAAGGGCGAGGGGCCATGAGTGTGTGTGTATGTATGTGTGTGTGTGTGTGTGTTTACATACCGTAGGGCTGTTGTCCCCCACCACAACCCTCACTCTCTCTTTGTAACCAAACACCAACCTGCTTTGTTCAGCTTTTATTTCTAGAAACTGTTTAATTCATTAAGGATTCACTCCCGATTATTGATTGTACATAATTGTTGGTGTTCTTTCCTTACATTTCTCGTTCGTTATTTTATGTAATGCACTGACAGATCTTAATATTGTAGGCCTATGTACGAATAGATCCTGCTTAAAGTACAGTAAATATGTAAGTACATAATTACATACCGTACACCTTTACACACTACACAATACATGTATTGCCTGCGGTGATGTGGGCAATATTTCATGGGGTTTTGGCGTCCCTTCGGCCCCAGCCAATCCTTTTCAGTTCTTTTAAACTATCCCTCCGTTCCTTCTCTTTCCTTCGTACTTGCTGTCCCATCTCTCTAACACCTTTTTTCCACTGGTGAGGGCTGGTTCTATCCAGAAATGAGGAATTTGTCATCCTCTACCACACCCTGGCCTGTTCTGTCTGTCTCTCACTCTATTTCTCATTCCTCTCCTCCCTCCATTACTCTCTATTTATCCGTATTTTATATGTCTACATCTCTGCATTGTATGTCTATGTGTATTAATCTTTTATGTTTCTGTCCCTTTGCATAGTAAATTGAACATTGTACACCAGTGTGTGTGTGTGTGTGTGTGTGTGTGTGTATACAAAGGGAAGACGTGATAGGGTTTCAGAAGGTTGTGACTATTTTGTTCCGTTGTGACAATTTTCTTCATGTACCGTATGAAATTATGTGTGTCTGTCCCTCTGCATAGTAAAATGAAGATTGTATAGCCTACAACGTGTGTGTGTGTACCTTCCATGGTGGTGGCCAATTTCCAGGCCAAAGGAGAAATGACCTGACTGACCTCATTAAATTACTGACCCAGCACTCAGCGTATAGGACACTGTAGGCCTATACCAAGGCTTATACAGTACAACACTATATATGGCAACGTTGCCACGTGGTGTGGTAAATGATAGTATAGTCTAATGTAGGTTGTAACACCCGTAGTTTAAACATTTTTGAGGGCCCTTACTGGAGCTCTATGAACCCTCCAAATAATCCAAGCCACAGAACGCTTCAGTGTTTCGAATAGGGAATCTGTTACCTGGAGTAGTTTGGAGGGTTCATAGAGCTCCAGTAAGGGCCCCCCATTTTTTTAAAACTAAGGGTGTAAAGCCTGATATGGGAATGCTGCTAAGGGTGTATCCCTGCCAAGGGTGTATCCCTGCCTGTCTGGACGCACCACCTTAAATGACAGTTTCCTTGTGGTTGACGATAGTTGGTGACCACCGTCACCACGTGTCTTCGCTCTGCCCTCGACCCTTCCCTGGCCATGGTCAGTTTCCTCCACTCCACTCCCGGTTTCTCCTCCACACCCACGATCCCTTTACCTACGTCGTATCTGCGGCCACCCTTATCTTCTTCTACCTGCGGCTTCCCACCAACCATTCCAGGTCCCCAGGGACTGACCTTTTCTGACCTGCCCTTCCACCTTCCTGTCTTCTGTCAGTGTAGCTCCCTGATCCTTCCCCGCTCCTGAGACACACGTTTCCTTCCCTTTACCCGTCCATTTCCTCACCCTTCCTATGTCTCGTCTTTCCGGGGAGGTTTCATTAGTGTTCTCGGGCTATATAGACATTTTTTAGACAGTCTGGGGATCTACAACAACTTCCACACTATACAGACTACATACAGAACTACACACTTCCATACTACATACGAAATACGTAATTGAGGAATTCAGAGTTAATTAATATATCACCTGACATCCTTATCAATGTATATCACCTGACATCCTTATCAATGAATGAATGGCTTTATTATACTCATTCTATCTCGTACTGACCCACAAGGCTGTGGCTCCTTCAGAGTGCGCTGTTGCCATATCTAATTAACGGTACCCTATGACAACTCCAAAGAGAATGAGAACAAAATATATTTGTATGTATATTTGTATGTATGTGACCTCAGTCACCTCACTCTCCACACCCCGGAAATTCCTGGGTCGGAAGTAGTGGCAACGTCTTTAGATTGAAATATCTTCTCTATTTTACGTACATAACAATTGTTCGTATCATATACCATTAAATGAAAAATTCATTGTGTGTAGAAAATTTCATGTCAATATACTCTCGTTAGTGGAGAGTTTCCATTATGTGGTGAATGTTTTGATTCTAGATTTGGCAGCACCGCGGTCAACTCCTCACGGGTCAGTACAAAATAGAAATACTATAATGATCTGTCTCTTATTTGTTTGTTCATTACGTAGTGTTGGTGGTTGGAGGTGGGAAAGTACAAACCATCACTGTCTTCTGCATTGAAATCACCAGTGAAAAAAAATGTGCATTCTATCAGATGTTTGAGTTTTTTATATTATGATATGGAACTGGTAAACATGCCGTAGTTGTCAAATGTAGCAGATGACAATAGTGACCTTCATTATAATGCACATGGTGACATTTACGGTCGTAGCTCTATTTACTCGTCTTGCCTTTCCTTAGTCACATGATTTGTATGATGTAACAAACAAAATACCGTACTGGAGTATAACTGACCGGCCAAGGTAAAGAATGTATAAAGAGTTTGATGTGGATAATGAGATGAATGGATGGTTGGTATTAATTAAAGTCTTTAGTGACGGGTTGGGTAGGATGGGTCGGGCACGTGGAGAAAATAGAGAATGGAGGAGGAGGAGGAGGACAGCTGTGTGAGAAAGGTTGAGGTGTGGACACTGAGGGGAAGACTAATAAGACAGGAAGTGAAAGTGCCTCGTAAACACATAGTGTAATAGTGAAGCGACTAAATCGATCACACAGTCTCTAAAAATAGAACCTCGTGTAGGAATTTCATAAGCAAATAATATAAGGTTATTACTGTAGCCTACATGCATATAAAATGAAACGAAAAAAACTGTCGCAACGCTGACTAGAACACAGGTAGATCTTAATTTAACAAGGCATAATTATAACAGCAATATAAATATAATTCTACATTACTTAAAGTACTACAGTATGACAACAGCAGAATGAAAAATTGCTCTGTTTATTACCGTACTTAATTTGCCGATACTTTTGTTTGTGTGTGTGTGTGTGTGTGTGTGTGTGTGTGTTCTCACTTCTCTCCACCCTTCCACCTTACCCAAGAACAACAACAAGGACCACACCACTTGTATTAATGTTTTGTGAATAATGAACCCCACGTATAAAGCCGTTTGTAATCCCAGGAAGTAAATAGCCACAGGTGAGTTTTGGTGAGTGTAAGCCAAGCAGCCCCTCCCCCTTCCCTTCCCTTCCCTTCCCTTCCCTTCCCTCTCATGTATATTATCGGTTCAATCAATACCAGTGACGCCTTGCTGCCTCCTACTGTCATTATGTTGGCTTGCTTGGTTACCTTTACGGGCTACTCTAAAAAAATAATATATCCAAAACAAGCAATAGTGTTAGATTATAACTTAGATATCGTATACGGTGCCAATTTTATTATCTAATAGGCCTATACGAGTAGGCCTACTGTATCTACCTTCCCTCCCTTTCATCTTTGATAACGGAGAGCCACTTAAAGATTATATTACAGGAGTACTATAGGCCTACTCCTTATTGTGGAAACTCTTATCTTATCATACCTAACTATTATCATATAGTAAAATGTGCAAATTGACTGATATAATCCTCGCATCTTCACATTTCATTAATATAAATTGTAAATAACAGTGGATAAAACATAAGTGGATCCAAAACTGAACCTTGAGGCATCCCACTCTACTCCACCCAATACTTGAAGGAACCTGTGATCGTGTATGGAAATTGGAGGCTTCTGATTCCACCTGACCACCCCACCACGATTCAAGCTCCTTCCATATATATACAGTTGGTGTTTCGTGGTCATATTTGAAGGACTCGTTTATCTCTAATTTTCTGACTACATCACAGGGTCCTTTAATTTAAGGGGGGAAGTTTGTGTTGGTAAATCTGGAGCAACTGAATCCTCCAAACTATTCCAAGCAACATAACACCATTATTTGTGCTCTTCTGGTCCTGTTTCTTAGCATACTTTGGAGGAATCAAGACACTCCAATGTACCAAACGTGATGTTCTGTTGCTTGAAATAGTTTGGAGGAATCAGTTGTTCCAGATTTGGCAACACTGTACTTCCAACTTAAACAACAAAGTTCACTTCACTTCACTTCATGTGCTACAGTAATTTATTGAGGAAACTCCATCTCACACATATGGATTGTTTTGAGGTAAATAATGACAGTGGTGTTTTATACCTACATCTCTGAATAATAGTGAATATACATGTGTGAGCCTCTGTACCACGTGACAGAGCTGACCAGTGTATAGGTGTGTGTGTGTGTAAGTGTGTGTGTGTGTGTGTGTGTGTGTGTGTGTGTGTGTGTGTGTGTGTGTGTGTGTGTGTGTGTGTGAGTGTACCACGTGACAGAGGTGACCAGTGTATAGGACAGTCTGGTGACCAATATAGAATCTCAGGGTACCGTAATGACCACAACTCCTCAGTCAAGTCACCACGTGTATCCAGACCCTCACTAAATAAACTTTTATATATACATACATACATTTATACCTCTTTTCCTTCCTTCAATTATATCCAAGTGAATCTAACCTTCAAACTACATACATACATATATACATACATACATATATACCTCTTTTCCTTCCTTCAATCATTTCCAAGTGAATCTATATATAGCCCATGGAGGTAGAATTCTATAATTATATATTGTACCTTTATGATCTAGCCCTCCATCCCACATCCCCCTCCTATCCTCAAAAGGTTCTTAGCGTATCTATCTCTCTATCTCCCTTATTTACCCTCTTTCCCTCCCTGCCTTGTTATCTTATATTTGTCCACAAATACTGACTAATCCTACCCAAGGCCTATACCAACCTATACCTATACCTATACCAACCTACACATGCACTCCCTCCCATCCGTCAGTCTCACCATTCTTTTATTTCATCATCTTTATCATCGCTGTTCATTCCTCTCCTTCTCCACCTCATTTTCATCATCTTTATCATCGCTGTTCATTCCTCTCCTCCTTCTCCACCTCATTTTCATCATATTTATCATCGCTGTTCATTCCTCTCCTCCTTCTCCACCTCCTTCACCTCCTCCAACTATGGTTCCTTTGTTACACTATAATAATGTTAAAAGGTTGGAAAGTGTACAAAGAAGAGCAACTAAAATTATCCCTGTCATTCGTAGTTTGACATATGAGGAAAGATTAAAAAGTTCAACATGTTTTCTCTTGAAAATCGTAGAAAACGTGGCGACCTCATCAAAACTTTCAAAATCCTTAAAAACTTAGAAAAAAATTAATTATGAAAATTTATTCCAGCTCCATCCCAAGTTTGGAACAAGAAATAACGGTTATAAATTAAAAGGACAACTTTTTAACGCCGAACTACGTAAGAACTTTTTTAATATTAGAGTCATAAACTAACTATTGGAATAAACTCCCGGTATATATATGTAGTAGAAGTGAATATCAGAGTCGTAAACTAACTATTGGAATAAACTCCCGGTATATATATGTAGTAGAAACCTGTAAACATCACCTCCACAAATATCTTCAAGACAAAAATTTAGAGGATGGTATACTTTGAAAGATTGGAGTGCCTTGATCCCTCCAAAGTATGCCAGGAAACAGACCCAGATGAAGAAAAATAATGGTATCCTGTTGCCTGGAATATTTTGGAGGAATCATAATCTCCAAAAATGTCAGAACTATACCCTCCCCTTAATTAACGTCGCCTGTAGATTCATTTTTTTTTAAGAGGCATGCAATTATACCTACAAGTAGACAGAATCCATGAGAATCAAATTACTACACACACACACACACACACATACACACATATCTTGAAAACATCGCAGAATGAAGTACAAGCACGCATGTATAATTGGATTTTGGTATCACATGTAATTTCATTTGTACCTAAATTAATTGTGGATGATAATAATAATATAGGTTAAAAGGGGAGGTTATATTATAGTATTTATATTTTAGGAGATAATGATTCCTCCAAACTATTCCCAGCAGCAGGACACCATTATTTTTTTGTTAATCTGGTCCTGTTGGAGGAATCAAGGCACTCCAATGTACCAAAATTAATAACATATTTCAGACGGAAGAAAATGGAAACTCACCATTAATTAATTACGGTACCGCAAGTATACCGACATATTTTAATTAAACCTTTACTTTAATTAATTACGGGGATATTATACTGTACACTGTTGGTGAAATTAGAGCAAATGATTCCTCCAACATAGTCCAGGCAACAGGTCACCATTATTTTTGCTAATCGGGTCTTTTTTTTTATTTTATTACTGTGAAAGGTAAATCTGGAGCAACTGATTCCTCCAAACTAGTCCAGGCAACAGGTCACCATTATTTTTGCTAATCGGGTCGTTTTTGTTGTTATTGTGAAAGGTAAATCTGGAGCAACTGATTCCTCCAAACTATTCCAAGCAACAGTCCACCATTATTTTTGCTAATCTGGTCCTGTTTTTTTTTTTTTTTTTTTTTTTTTTTACTGCATGGCGAATCTGGAGCAACTGATTCCTCCAAACTATTCCAAGCAACAGGTCACCATTATGTGTGTATACGTGGTCCTGTTTCTTGGCATAATAGGCTACTTGGGAGGATTAAAGGCTCTTCAATAAATTTAAGTGTATTACCCCATTAATTAAAACTGAGAACCCATCGTAAATACCTATACAACAAACTTAAACAGATGGAATGGAAAGTAGAATACCTACATAATTTCAGAACTATTTTGAATTTTAGAACTAATTTCAGAACTATTTTGAATTTCAGAACTAATTTCAGAACTATTTGGAATTTTTTTAAAGGTGAAAATCATAAACATTAATTTAAATTCGGTTACCATTAGATATTTATATAAACAGTAAATATATATATACCGTATCTATATATACTTGTAGGCCTATATATAAACACGATATGAATGGGAGGTAGGCCTATAGGTTGGCTATCCATACGGCGTGACGTCATAAATACGGACCATTTTATTTTTAGTCGAGGTAAAAATCCCTTGTAATTGGACAGGTGTAATAAATCATCATGGCATACGAATAAAACCCTACAACAGTAATTGCTTTAACTGTTGTCGTTGTTGTCGTCGTTTGGGAGGGAATTTCAGTTTCGAATTGGTTCCTGTTATGGTCGTCAATTTGCCAGAGTTTTTTTTCGTTCACTTGTTGTTTGTTTCCCTTCGTGTTCAAGTTGGTGTTGGTTGGTTAGTTGGATGGTTTGTTGGTGTTGATTGGTTTGGTTGGTTGGTTGGTTTGTGTTGGTTAGTTGGATGGTTGGTGTTCGCTGGTTGGTTGGTTAGTTGGATGGTTGGTGTTGCCTGGTTGGTTTGGTTTGTTGAATGGTTGGTGTTCGCTGGTTGGTTGGTTAGTTGTATGGTTGGTTGGTTAGTTGGCGTTGGTTGGTTGGTGTTGGATGGATGGTTGGTTGGTTGGTTGGTTGCTTGGTTGGTGTTGGATGGTTGGTTGGTTGGTTGGTTGGTTAGTTGGCGTTGGTTGGTTGGTTGGTTAGTTGGCGTTGGTTGGTTGGTGTTGGATGGATGGTTGGTTGGTTGGTTGGTTGCTTGGTTGGTGTTGGATGGTTGGTTGGTTGGTTGGTTGCTTGGTTGGTGTTGGATGGTTGGTGAAGTCAGCAATGTTGTTGTGTTGTGTCTGGGTTCGGTTACACGTTGTGGGTTTGTTTTGGTTCAATATTTAGAACTTTAGGTTATGCTCTTTGACCCTGACCATGAATGATAAGGTTAGGCTACTACAGGGTTTTGTAATGTTTTTTTGTTTTTTTGTTTTTAATTGAGTAATGCTGTACGTTTTATCATAAGTTTTATTTTGCTTCTTGATATTAGTTAACATAAGGATCGTTTTCTATTGTTTTTTTTCCCTTTCTTTATTTCCCCTATATTTTCATTATTTATTCTCCCATCTCATGCTCTCTCTTTCTCTCTCTTTCTCATGTTTTCTCTGCCCCTTACCTACCCAACCACACCTGCCTTCCCCTCTTCGAAGTCCCCATATGAGCAGTGGGCAACCCTTCCTTTAAAGCTCCATTGACCCGTGGTAATTAATTTTACCCTGTGTCCCCCCTCCCTGGCACCAGCGTTGATCCCTTATCTCTCTCTCTCTCTCTCTCTCTCTCTCTCTCTCTCTCTCTCTCTCTCTCTCTCTCTCTCTCTCTCTCTCTCCACACACACACACTCATATACACATTATCTCTTGATAATTATTTTAAACTCACCATCATTCTCTCTCTTTCTCGCCATCCCTATCCTTCATATCTTATAGTCAGGAACCAGAAACCTTGTCCCCAAATTAAAGGGACCAACTTTCAACATGGAACCATACCAAAGAACTTTTTTAATATCAGGGTTATTATCCAATGGAATAAACAAACAAGCAGCATTTGTGGTGGCAACAAACACAGTGCAAACTTTCACACTATAAACACTCGATAAGTATATTTAAATCATTATTATTATTTTGACAAGTAGTAGTAGTAGTTATAGTAGTCGTAATAGAAGTAGATATTCTTTCTAACACACCTCTAGATATGAATCATTACCAAAGGAAGAAATTACTGTAACATTTTATTTATAATAGTTACGGTGCCATAGTTTGTTATTTTGGTCCTCCTGTTTTGGCAATGGTAGAAAAAGATGAATGAACTTCAATACACACATCTACACGATCCATCACACTTCACACTTAAACACACCTGCACCCTCCAACACACTTCAACACATCTACACCCTCCATAACACTTCACACTTCAACACACACCTACACCCTCCATCACACTTCAATAGAGTACAACACATTGATAGCCTAAATGTGATCTCCCCCTATATTAGTATTTTGTAGTGAAGTGGGAAAGTCATCGGTCACACTACTTTCGAACCAACAAAGGCTGATGCAATAATCGATAAGACAAGATGAAGGTCTGCATTATTAATTAACATGATCAGATTCGCCATGCAGGATTCTGACATTTAGACCATTCCTACTTGCCAAACTGTAGCAACTCAAGTGTGAAACATGTTGACTAAGAAATCCTCGACACATACTGTACAACATGATTTAACAAGAGGATGTGGTGAGGCATAAACAATATGTACCGGTACGACGTTTAGGTTAATTTTTTATATTCATCCCCCTATGAATGTTAGTCATACGTAATATATCATTGTACATTCGTGATATATAATTTCTGACCAGAGTGTGAGGAGCAGAAAGCTTTGAATGACCTGGTATTGCTCATTTCACCACCCAGTACACCTATAGAGACTGAGTTCGAATGCAGTGTGTGTGTGTGTGTGTGTGTTTGTGTGGTGCCTGCCTTTCGTCTCTGGTCAGGGATTACGTATCACGAGTGTACAGTACTTCCTGCCTGACACAAGAAGGAATAGTATGATTATTCAGCTAAAATGAAGATGGAAACTCTGTGGTTGCTGTTGGATGTAGTTAATGTTTTGTGAGTGTTGCCTTCATGTCCCTCTCCCTCCCTCCCTGGTGGTACTCAACACGTGGCGTCATTCAAGGAGGTTGTAAATGATGTGTGGTCTGGGTTTGTTTCCACTTAAAGTTAACTTGATCATCGCCATCATTAATCCATATAATGGCGGCGATATCTTATTTACGTTTTGGTGGGAGAGGTCAACTTCATTCATAAAACCTATACTTGGATCTAAGCAGTGTCATGTGACTGTAACGCTTATTGCCAAATATAGAAATACAGCTGATTTACCATTCACAAGACGGAGATGGTGAGTACCAGTCTGTATGTACTGTACACTCGAAGTCGTACATTAGCGGCCATGTACTATAAAAATACTCATTCTATCTCGTACTGACCCACAAGGCTGTGGCTCCTTTCGAGTACACTGTTGCCATATCTAATTAACGGTACCCTATGACAACTCCAAAGAGAATGGGAACAAAATAGTTCTCTTTATATTTGCATATATGTGACCTCAGTCACCTCACTCTCCACACCCCGGACATTCCTGGGTCGGAAGTAGTGGCAACGTCTTTTGATTGAAATGCCACATCACACATGAAATATCTTCTCTATTTTACGTACATAACAATTGTTCGTATCATATACCATTAAATACAAAATTCATTGTGTGTAGAAAATTTAATGTCAATATACTCTCGTTAATGGACAGTTTCCATTATGTGGTGAATGTTTTTATTCTAGATTTGGCAACACCGCGGTCAACTCCTCACGGGTCAGTACAAAATAGAAAGACTATAATAATATGTTTGTCATTTGAGCTGGTAACATTGATTGAGGAGGGATAAAAGTACCGTAGGTGGAACATAGGAGAGCAACATGATACAAATCTGTCACCTACAATGACACCTTCCCTACACACAGCGTTACCAGTGTGAGGCGTGGTCAGACAGTGTTGCCACGGACTGTATAGAAAACGGTGTGTTTTGACATGATATGTGGCGGTGCGGCGTCGCATCTTGGCCGTAACATGTCTTAGGTTTTTTCCCTCCACCACGTGATGAGGGTTCATTTCACTTCATTATCATGTCGACATTATCTCACAGCGGGATTTGATTGGATCAATTGGTTTGGTGTTGGTGTTCTGTTCAGTGTCAGACATGAGACTTCCTAAGTCCTCCCTGGGTCACCAACTAGTTGGTTGGTGTCGACTAAAGGAAACATTAATTAAAAACATACGGGAAGAATTTAGGAAACTGGAGAAGAGCATGTGTTGGTTCAGTTGTTGGGAGGTAGTGAGGTGTGGAGGAAGTGTTTAGTGTACGGACGGTCTACAATCTACAGTGACTCAACGATACCAGCTATAGATAGTAGTGGCCCTGGGTAAAATACTTGAACAACAAAATGACTCGAGGAACAAACTGAACTGGTGTTAGATAGTGTCTGTCAATACGGTATTATTTCTACCCTAAAGTCTGACTTGAATATTCCCGTGTTACTTACTACTACGAGATTTGGATGAAAATATCACTTATCTGCTTTATCACTTTACCGGTGCAACGATTTTGTTCCAATTTCACCACTGTTGTTTTTTCCAGAAAGACAGAAAAGATTAACACTAAGTTTCTCTATTTCCCACAGTATATTATTATTATTATTATTATTATTATTATTATTATTATTATTATTATTATTATTAGTATTAGTATTATTATTATTATTATAGTCAAACCAGCCTTACTTGATACTCGGGGTCGTGGCCTGGCCTGTCCTACATTGTTGCCACATATACAATCGTCGGCCATAATATGATCTCTCTCGCTCGCTCATACTGTCATTGCTTTCCTTAATCACTATAAAATCATTAGTTGTTTTATGCTACTGCTTGGTTTTATGAATAACTTTCGATTTGAAGATGGAACAACTACTTTGTATAACTTCCGGTACACGTGGCAGTGCATATGGGTCGTGCTGCGTTGCTGTCTCAGTGTCCTTGACACATGACACACCCAGGTCCAACCTACCTGTCTACTGATTGTCAGGTCTCAAGGTCAAGTACAGTAATTCATTCCTCGCCATACCATCGCCATGGAATGTGCATCACCCTCCCGCTCTCCTGCTTTACACAGCTAAGCAAAGGAAATTATCTATAAAGTAAATAAATATTTTATAGAAGAAAAGGATGAGAAAAAAAGTAAAGTGTATTGAGACACAGGCAGACAGACAGGAGGGTGAGGTGAAGAGGGGGGTTATAAGATTAGGCTATAGGCGTGCTGGCTGACCCAGGGATAGACGTGGCAATAGCACAGCCAGTTCAAACCACGACCCCGAGTATCAAGTAAGGCTGGTTTGACTATAGTAGTAGTAGTAGTAGCTGTATTATTATTATTATTTATTATTATTTTATGGCTAATTCTTGTGGGATTGAAAGTGAACGGTGAACAGTAGTCGGCAACGGGATAAAAATAATAAAACTCCCTCTCCCTCTCTCTCTCTCTCTCTTGTGGAAAGTGGAGATTGAATAAAGGGTTGCCACACAGTGAATACTATAGGGGTTCACGTGGTCTGAACACTGGGGTTTATCCATGTACTGTGAATAGAGAGAAAAACAAATTACTAAAATCCGATAATTGGGCTGTGTGAAAGGGTCCTCTAATGGGTAGAGAGGAGAGACGGAAGCAGCTTAGTAGGATTAACGACAAAGTTAAGCTGGTAATGGTTTGGTGTGGGGGTTGAAGCAAAGTCTGTTGATCTTCTATGACGAGGAGTGGCATCAACTTATGTTATTTATCTATTTATATTTTATTATTGAATGGAACATAAAAGTTGGGGAACCTGCACTTCTCGGTACGACTTTTTGGTATTAATGAAGGACTTATACATTAATCACTACCATCAATATTTTTCTGTCAAATTCATTTTTGGTAAATTTTTACAAGTTGCCACAACAGGACTTCACTGGAAAAAAATATATTTCCGAGAAGGGTTTAGTGTGACTACCGGGACCTAACCTGGGCAGACTACCGGGACCTAAGCAGGAAAAAATATACAGTAGAAATTAGTCAGACCTCACCTGACCTGACCTAACCTAATCTGGACTGGGGCACACTACCGGGACCTAACCTAACCTAATCGGGACTGGGACACACTACCGGGACCTAACTTGGGCAGACTACCGGGACCTAACTATAAGAGGTAACTACTGTTATGCAGCATTTGCAGAAGAAATGGTAGCCTATATAGAAAAGTTGTTTGTAATAGTGAAATATAAACACTGGTAATAGTAAAATGTTTGAAATCGAGTTGTGGCAACTTGTAAAAATATTCCACATTTTTTAATACATGTTAGTCATTTCCTGTTATGTTATTTCCGTCGCAAATACATAGCTTTCGTACTACAACTACCCTTAATTGATTCAATTTTCCTTAATCTGTGGTGTGTACAGCGTCCATATTGATGCAGAAAGCCAATCAGCGTGCTTGATTAATGCATCTCGATTTCAACAGCCAATCAGTGTGCTTGATTAATTACAATGGCTTCCCTCTGTACCGAGTGTCAGTCTGTCCCCGAACGTTTTCTTCAGTACTGTTTTGAGAATAACTAAGCCAGTTCAGAGTTTTAACATGTACACAGAGTATAACTGACGGCAATGAACTGACCCATGTGTAATAAAGTCTGTATTTACCACCACTCAAATAAAAAGGTACATAGAATACCAATTCAAGATGGCCACCAAGTGTTTACTGCTAAGGTTAGCTCCAGATAGTCTGCCCCAGTTAGGTCACAGTAGTTTGCATCCTGATTAGGTTAGGTGAGGTCTACCTAATTGCATTTAATGTGTTATAGTGTTTTTCAGACGAATCTGTCGTTCACATCTGGTGAAAACTAGTATTTTGAGATTGGGCGGGAGGAGGGGGGGTGATATATTCAAAAAATACCCATTTGCGATGGATGTAAACAACAGATTCGTTAAAAACACACTATAAAACATTGCTTTCTGAAAACTTCGAGTCAAAAAGACATTATAGACAATAGCTTGTATATTACCGACTTTTTACCAATTCAAACCGCTTCTGATATCAACATTTTGTGTCAATGTACTGGAATATTGTATCTGCCTAGCATGTTTTTTGAAAAGATGGATTATTCTTGAACTCATAATTCCATTCATTGACTTTTTTGTTTCAGATCCATCTTTCATCTGAATGTAAATTTCTCAAATAGTTTCAACGTGTTTTGTCCCATTCAGTGTGACATCATGATACAAACTCTTTATTAACTTTGTCATAAATTTACTGAATGTTAATAACATGTAATTCTCTTGTTGTAGGTAATCATGAGTGGAGTAAACACCCTGGGAAGAAAACTACAGAAGAGATGTGTAGGAGTCAGAATCACCCACATTATCATCCTGCAGAGCTACTGAGTGTTGATGTCTTGAATAGTCTATTGCAAGTGGTTTATAGGCAAACTCTCAAAGTTCAAATGAGATGAATATTCCCAGTGAGTTGTATGACCAATCATTGCTACTATTTAAACAGTTAAATGTTATCAAACAGCGAAGCATAGAATGTTATGCATGAAACCTCTTCTGAGAAAGTTTATGGAATAAATGCTTGTAGAATAAAATAATCATTGTAGTTTATATTTGGACATGTATGATTAATATTATTTTCTTTACAGGTAGCTTATATACAACCAAGGTGCAGGACTGAATTCAACATGGATTAACATTAGATCTGAGAGATGATAATACATGTCTGTACCACTGGAATGACCTTGGCTTTTGCTTGGTCAGACGTTACTTTAACCTGACTATGAACAACGCTGGAGGACTCAAAATGGGCGAAATTCCAATGATCCCCACCAACGACACCAGCAGTATGGATGAGTCAAGGCCTGTCCTGGCCAACAGCACCACCAAGGACCTCAATAGAACAGAATTAACGAGGATTCCTGAAGGTAAGGACTGCAACGAGGATTCAGAGACGTCCAGTGTCAACATCAGACCTGGTAAAATTTCCACCAATTTACCGGACCACAGGTTGAGTGATGCGCCTCCAATATGTACAACAGAGACTAATGGTGATAGTACAAACTCCAACTATCCAGTGAAACATGACGGGGACAAGGTTTACCAGACAGCAAGCAGCTCTGTGCTTGAAACCGGGAAAATATTGAGGTCTCCTGTAATTTTCAATCATAGTGTGACTGATGACAATAGTGCAGAACTCAAGTCGAGAACAAAAACCGCCTTCAGTGATGTAAATAATTCAACAGTTGCCAAAGTAGCATTAGAAAATAACACTTTATCAGAGACTTCCCAAATTGAATTTAACACAGAAAATTCAAAAGTTAGTGAAATACAAAATTCAAGAGAAAAAATAGCAAGTGTAATACCAGTGTCCCTCCAAAATGATACTGTGGAGAGGGATAACAATTTAACTCTGATTGTAAACAATACTAAACTCAGGACTGCATGTGTACCGAGTAGTGATGTGAGTAACAAGGTAATTATTGTATCCAGGACTGGATTGACTAATGAAGGACTAACATTACCAATAAAGCCTGTGTTGACTTCTGAACGTGATTATAATGAACATGTAGGATTTAGATCTGAAATGGAGGCAAATTCATTAGGTCATAAACTTCAAAATACAATAACAAAGTCAGAGTTAGCCACTTTTCGACATTCAGAAAGTAGCTGCTATGATTTTCAAAGTGACGATCCAGTAAGCTACCACGACGTTATGTCAAAAATTTGCCTCCCAACTGTAAAACTCCATCGATTGGAACCACAAAATTTTAAACAACCTAGTTATTTAGCCAAAATTGGTATTAACTTGCAATCAGCTACTGTGATCCATAAGCATCTGCAGCGCTACAAGAAAAACAAGAGGAGGAGATATCTACGCAAAATTGGCTACTACAAATCTAGTCCTAGACGCAACAAAGTGGAGAACTCCTCTACGTGCATCAGTCCTGGTGGCAGAGAAATGGACATAGAAGAGGGAGCTGCAGACAGATCAGTATTAGGTAAGAGAAACTTGTTTAAATTTGGTATCCTACCAACCATATTATTGATTTCATGGCCCTGTGCAAATATTCTAAGGAGTTGACTGTATCCTGAACGTATTTCATTGTGATACTTTCACTAATAGTGTATGAAGACAGTAGTTCACCACTTTAGCAACTTATGTTTCAATGAAAACATATCTTTTATTTCTGCTTTCCAAGGTAAGTGACTGTACTTTTCTGAGTGTTTCTACTTCACGGTTGTCTTTTACCAAAGAACTTGGTGTCATTACAAACGAAATATAGACAAAGCATCTGAAATTTACATTGTAGAGTAATGTAGACATCACATTGCTCAATAACACTCTGGTTTACATAGCATCCAACTCACTCCCCTACACTCACTCCTTCCTCTCACACATCCCTCCTTTTCTCTCCTTCAACTTTTCTTTCTCGTCTCTCTCCCCTTGCCACTCCTGAGCCCCTTCTTGTACGTACAGTCGGGGCACATAGTCTTTGACCTGACTTCCCCTTACAGCCTGGTCAAAGACTAGGTGCCGTAACTGTACATTAACCTTTTTCCTGTCCCCAACCAGTTCCTTTCCTGTATCATATTCACGCTACCCCTTACAGTATATGTACTCTTCAACCCTATTTCACCATTTACTGTATACGTTGTTCTCCTCCAATATTCACTTCTCATCTCTCTCCCCTTCCACTCTTTTCTCTCGCCTACCACTCTCTTCTATTCTTTCTCCTCCAATATTTACTTCTCACCTCTCTCCTCTCACCTACCATTTTCTCTTCTCTCCTCCTCCACCACTCTCTTATCTCACCTACCACTCCCTTCTCTCACCTCCAATATTCACTTCTCGACTTTTTCCCCATCCAAGTACTTCTCTCACCTACCACCACCCCTTTATTTCTCTTCCAACTTTCATTTCCCAAATTCTCTTCCCCATTCCACTCTCAGCTTTACTTTCTGTACATTAATTAATAATGTTGCCAGTGGTCTCAGCTGACAGAGGGCAAACTCCTGACGTTGTATGTGTGTTCATGCTGAGTTTGCAATCAGCTCAGACCCCCCTGACCCATAATGACCTCTGCATTCGCCCCTTTCAGCCCTCCCGATCCCACAACATTCACACTACACTCAACCTCCCACTACCACACACCACACTACACTCAACCTCCCACTACCACACATCACACTACACTCAACCTCCCACTACCACACACCACACTACACTCAACCTCCCACTACCACACATCACACTACACTCAACCTCCCACTACCACACACCACACTACACTCAACCTCCCACTACCACACACCACACTACACTCAACCTCCCACTACCACACACCACACTACACTCAACCTCCCACTACCACACACCACACTACACTCAACCTCCCACTACCACACACCACACTACACTCAACCTCCCACTACCACACACCACACTACACTCAACCTCCCACTACCACACACCACACTACACTCAACCTCCCACTACCACACACCACACTACACTCAACCTCCCACTACCACACACCACACTACACTCAACCTCCCACTACCACACATCACACTACACTCAACCTCCCACTACCACACATCACACTACACTCAACCCCCTACAACCAAAACATTCACACTCAATCCCCCACTTCTACAACATTCTCACCACACTACACTCAACCCTTTCCCCCCACAACATTCCACACCCACACTAAACAATTACACCATCCATCCCTAACAACTCACCACACTCATCCTTTATAAATTAACACACTTCACAACATTCACACACATCACAGCACACCACAACCCTACTTCTCACATCATCAGCATCATCCCCTCACCTTATCACAACAACACATGGCCCAGATTGGTAATTAATTTAGAAGTAGTAAATGGCTGACATAGGAGTGATAGGACAGTGTAATATGATTTTTTCTACAATCCTCAAAAACAACAATGTCCCTCCCCTCCCCCCTTCACGCCTCAAGGTCTACAACATTACTCCCTATCCTGTCCTGCGTCCCCACCCTAACCCACCCCATTATTAATTATCACCCCAACTCCACCATACTCAACACCTAACAGTATTCACCCCCACTCCATCACACCTAACAGTATCCACCCCCACAACCACCCCCTTCCCATCCCCGCCAGGCTCAGACATCACAACATCATCCCCAAACATCACCTTATTTACTCTATTTTTATCCCTGAAGGTGTTGTGACTTTTTCTTATCTGTGTGTGTACTTGTATAAAATTTACCACATTATCTTTTCTGAGAGGGATGGTGCAAAAACGACACATTGACACATTTGTATGGCCTAATTTACCAAGAATGATATAATTTACTCACTGTCTGCAGACGAACACATTATTTCATCTCGATAATATGGCTATGCTGGTCATTCATTTATAACAACGTGATTTTGTTAGTACATTTCTTTTCCACATGAGGTATTCAGTAGATGTGTATATATTCGCCAATGACAACGTACAACATAAAACCTGCATATTATAATCAACAAGTTCTAAAAACGTGCTTAAGACCAAATACAAACATGTTCGCCGAAAGTGTTGAATATACCTATAAGGACACTGTGATCATGTGTGAGACTTGGTGGCTTCTGATTCCTCCTGACCATGCCACGAAACAAGCTCATTCAATGTAGGTAGGTGGTGTTTCGTGGCAATATTTGAAGGACTCACTATCCTCCAATTTTCTGACTACATCACAGGGTCCCTTAATATTTCACTGGATGGAGTAAAAAGCATTGATCTAAGTAGGCATGTGAACTGTGAATCTTGAAATGGAGGGTGAGCATCCTTGCATGATGGACTAGGGAAGGAGGGGAATGAAATGATAGATAGTTACGGCTGGGCTGGAGGGAAGGTATGAGTGATAGACAGGGGAGAGTTCAAAAGGCTAACATTTCATTTTTCATTGTAGATTTTTAAATGGTCCGCTGCCATCAATACAGTAGATTTTGCAACAGTCTTGTGCAATACATTTAATAGGACAGTTTTTGTAATGCTGCAAAATATTAAAGAAATACTATTAAGACTATTAATGGTCACGAGATTTTACACAAGATTAGGAGGTCCATATTTTATAGAATGACACATGACGTATTCAATTTTTAAGGTGATTGAACTGAAGGATAGAGAACTAGTTAGTATTCAGATCTGTAAAGGACTGTAACCAAATATAATAAAATAAATAGTGGTTCCATATGTGTAAGATAAGCTTGAGTGGGAGGATATCCATAAGTTACAATAATATGATATTATAGGTTATTAGGTAAGATAATGTCTGTTGTTGAATAATTGAATTTCATGGTAATTTCATTTTACGTATGCGTAGTCAGATATAAACTGGACTGTGAAACAACAGAATCTCCTTTCAGTAAGATAAAGAGTTTGTTTTCTATCAATGTGTAATAAGTGTTTAGCCATATATTCTGAACCTAAATATAACCTTATGTTCAATCAGATTTAGAAACTGTATAAGGTATCATCAGTCATATCTGAAATTGATTAACTGTTGTTGTTGTTGAAGTTCCTAAACAGCCCCGTTAATTAACTGTTGTTTATAAGAGTTAATTTGCTTTTATCCAAATATAACGTTAACTAATAGTAATTGAAATGAATGAAAAACTGATGTAGTTTTCATTGCAGAATAGTTTGTTTTTTACATGCCATTCAGTGGGATGTTACAAAATCTATGACTAATCTACATTCAGGGTCGGTATACACATCTTAGTTTGTTAGACATGTTGGTATGTTTTTATACGGACCTCACCATAGTGTTTCAGGTTCATTTCGAAGCAGTGAATTGTTTTGCTATTCTATTTGTATGAGTTGTTGTTATAATTTCGAAGCAGTGTCTGGTCCTAAAGTTCCTTGCCATGAATGAATGTTTACGAAGAAAATTTGAAGTTAAGAGTGAAGTTTGCTTTTGTTAATACGGGCCAGGTTTATATTGTAATATCTAACATTAAGAGAGGAAGGAATAACTAGGAAGTGTAACAGGAAGTTGAAGATGGGAACAGGATGTGGTGATAAAGACTAGGGAGGAGGGGAGGAAGGAGGGATCACGGTGTTGGCAGGGTAGTTAGTGATACTCTGATGGTGACGGGGGTTTCCGATAGGGTGGGGGGAAGGGTGGAGGGATCACGGTGTTGGCAGGGTAGTTAGTGATACTCTGATGGTGACGGGGGTTTCCGATAGGGTGGGGGGAAGGGTGGAGGGATCACGGTGTTGGCAGGGTAGTTAGTGATACTCTGATAGTGACAGGGGTTTCAGATAGGGGGGCAAGGTAGTTAGATCTTGGTGACTGTGGTCTTCCCTTATACAGCATGTAGCCTAGACTATAAATAAGTTCATGTTCTGGATTTGTGTTCTAGAAGTAGCCTATATAAGCTATGAAGCCATGTGGCAAGAGAGGAGTGGCAGGGTGGAGTCAGACCTGCCATTTACGGTATATGAAGGGATTAGGTTCACAGTAAAGCCTCTACACACACACACAGACACACACACACACCTCATGAAGTGTTTTGCTGATTCCCAGGTATAGAGAGGTATAGTAACAGGGCTGGAATGGCAACACAGAGGGTATTGTTATGAGACATTGGTTGAGGTTTATGATACATTTCCAAGCCACGGTCGTGTCAGGAACTTGTGTCCATTAGATTACCAGTCCACCACCACCACTACTATATGTATACACTGGAAGCGTCTGGTATATAAACAAGACTAAAGCTGATCGTCCACGACATTCAGGAAACCATAACAAGATAAAAAGTAGCATTAAATTTACTAATGTATACTTCGTGCCCAGACATTCCTTCCCCACCCCCTCCTCCAACACACATACACACACACATACACAGTCAACACCTGCGCAGCTAACACACACCAACACCTGCGCAGCTAACACACACCAGCACCTGCGCAGCTAACACACACACCAGCTCAGTCTGTCCTTCTTATTCCCTCTAAGGTCATACGGGGTCGTTTTAAGACTGGGGCCACACACAGGTTTTATATTCTCGTTGCTCCTCTCAGGTTTTATATTCTCGTAGCTCCTCCTCTCATGGACTCCTGAAACTATCGGTTCTGTCTTTACTAAGCTACATGAATGGTGTCGGGATTGGTTTGTAAAGCTTGGGTTGAGCTTCCTGGGTGTAATGGAACGTGCTCCAGGGGATGTCATAAAGTGTTAATGATTCATGAGTGAATTATTAGATGAATTTGAAAACTCTTATATGAAGCTATTGTAATAATGAAACTCCATGACTGATATTGTGGATATGGATACTGTTGTTGTTTGTTGGATATAATTAAGACGAACAGGTGTGGTTGGGGAACATCATAACAAACCAAAGCCACTGTGGAATCGACCCTAAATGTGTTTATGTAGGTTTCGTGAGTTGAGTTGAGTTGAGGTGGGGAGGGACCCTTGAGTGTAGGTACAGCAAAGTTTAGTTTAGTTTAGTTTAGGTAAGAGTAGGGATAGTAGTGTGTGTGTGTGTGTGTTGCAAGGCCAGAAGATGGTGCCCAGCCGTGTGTTGCAAGGTAGATGTGAAGTTGTGCCTGGGAGTGTTGCAAAGTGAGGTGGTGTCCCTCAACAACGATACATATAAGGGATCTGTTTCGTGGCATAGTTTGGAGGAATCACAGACCTTCCAATAAAAAAAAAAAAAAGTCTCCCCTTAATCTCGACTGTACTTCATCTCTCTTCAGAACTAAATTATCTTAACTCCATTGAGAACCAACCACTGTGAGAGACGGATCAGTAAACGATTCGGTGGGTTATCAGGAGGAGGAGGAGGAGAGAGAGAGAGAGAGAGAGAGAGAGAGAGAGAGAGAGAGAGAGAGAGAGAGAGAGAGAGAGAGAGAGAGAGAGAGAGAGAGAGAGAGAGAGAGAGAGAGAGAGAGAATACAGATAAGAGTTACAGGATTTAGAATGCAGATTACAAAGGGAATGATGGAGAGATAGTAGAGAGAGAATACAGATGATAAGAGTTAAATGATTTAGAATAAAGATTACAAATTCCATCAAAGGCAAAACATTCAGTAAACGTAGTATGATTAGAATCCCCAGGGTTACACACACACACACACACACACAGGAAACCCATAGGGAGAATCCTCATGGGGTCAACGTCTTGGAAAGGTTGGCAAAGAGGGCGGGTTTATGTAAAGAGAGATCCCAGGGCTTGAGGAAGAGAGTGAGGGAAAGAGAGAGTGAGAGAGAGGAAGGGAGAGTATATCGATTGGTCTCTTGAAGTTACCCTTGATCTAGCTTAGTGTATGTGTGTGTGTGTGTTGTCTCTGGTCCCACATTTAGTCTCTGATCAGTCGTTCGGTCTCTAGGCAACCTGAATATCAATAGTAGTGGTGGTCTTAAGTCAGTTGAGTCTCTGGCTGGTTATTTGGTCTTAGGTCAAACTGAGTCTATAAGTGTTTGGTCTTAGGTCAAACTGAGTCTCTAAGTGTTTGGTCTCTAGGCAACCTGAATATCAAGTAGTAGTGGTCCTAAGTCAGTTGAGTCTCTGGTTATTTGGTCTTAGGGTCTACTGAGTCTCAAAGTGTTTGGTCTCTGGTTAGTTTTGTGGTCTCCGGTGATGTCCAGTTGCCGAGTTTGAAGTCTCCAGTTTGCTCTAAGGTCCCTTCTTTGTTTGTTTTTGTAAGGATTCTAGTATAGTATATAAGGTCTCTGGTTAGTTTATGTTACGAGTGTTGGTTTGTATATCGTGATGTGGTCTCCTTGTTGGTGAAGACTCAGAATTGGATGGACATTTAGCGATACAATCTCTACACAGACACTAACCTCACTCGTTATATTTCTGTTATTTTGGTTCGAAACGAGTTGGCTACAGACTGAATTTAGAGGCAAGGCAAATACAAAACAACTAAAGCTTGGAATGAATAGTAACAATCGTCGGTGTGTGTAGAGAATATAATTATAGTACAGTAGGTAAAAACTGCTCAGCATACTTAATGACTTTCTGTATGTAAATGAGAGTCGTGTGTTAAAGTAAAGATATATGTTAGGCGGACTCATGAGAAAATATTCGTCTTTATTATACTGCATGGAGTTAATTAATCTAAGCCTTGCATTCACTTACCCACCCATGCCTAACACCGGCTCTCTTATATGTCCCCCCCCCCAACGTCAAAATGAAATATATAGCTTATAATAAATATTTTGGTATATTTTTACATGAAGGGGAAAATATTCTGTTGTTGTTGTTTTTTCTAGTGAATTGGTGGGTTACTGACTCCTGCAAACCATGTCACAACACTAACTACTGTATTGTACCTCAGTCATACTATTAGGGGATCTGTTTCGTTGTATAGTTTGGAGGAATTGTAGCCTTTCGTTGGATAGTGTGGAGGAAACTGTAGCCTTTCAATTTACCAACAAGACTCTATACTTAAGGGGAGGGTATAGTTTTGGTATTTTTGAAGATAATGATTCCTCCAAACTATTTCAAGCAACAGGTCACCATTATTTTTGTTAATCTGGCCCTGTTTCCTGGCATACTTTGGAGGAATCAAGGCACTCCAATGTACCCAAAGTATACACTCCCCTTAAGAGTGGCATGATTCTGGTGACGAATTGGAGGCTACTGATTCCTCCACACACTATCATAACACAACAACAACAACAACAACAACAACAGATACACTAAGGAATAAGTAAGATTCTCCATATTGTAAGAATCTCCAGCATACTGCCATCTCATCCAAACTAACTCACCCCATTAACATTTCACTTATCTTTAAAATTCAAGTTGGTGTTTATGTTTTTTAATAATTGGATTGCTGTGCCTGAAACTCAAGTAATCAATCAAGCTGTCTTTGGAATAACTAGTGTTGTAATATTCTCAGTTCAATTCATCTTTAGTCACACCCGAAACTGGTAAATAATCTCATATATCAGTTGGCTTATAATTATAAACTCTAGTGGGTCTATGATAAAAGAGATCCAGGTTTTCTTGATTAAAACCAAACCTGTCTGTTCTATTGGTTTCTTTAATCAATGTGTTTCGTATTATTTTGTTCTCTGAAACCCAGTCAGTTTTCACCACGACTTTTACTTAGGGGATATTATTTTGTTGTTGAATTGTAAGTAAGTAAGATGTGTAATTCCTCCAAACCATGCCACGAAACAAATCCCTCTTGAGTATTACTGAAGGTGTCTGTTTTCTGATATAGTGAGGAGGAATCAGTAGTCTTCCAATTTACCAACATGAGAATATCTCCTCTTAAGGGGGTGTGGGAGTAGGAGACAGGCTTGGGGGGGACTGGGGGAGGTGCAGGAATAAGGGGACAGGCTTGGGGTGAGTAGAAAGCCTGTCCCCCTATTCCTGCACCCCCCTAACCCCCCAAAACCCTCCCAAGCCTGTCCCCCAAGCCCCCCCAAGCCTGTCCCCCAATTCCCACACCCCCTTAACAAACTCAATTAGTGTTGTGGATTCGTTTTCGTTTCGTTTTCTGCTCCAATTAAAAAAAATAACGTTTCGTCTCCAATTAATTTCTGATACATTGACGTGGCATAACATTCATTACTCGGTCTTCGCGTTTCTTTGGAGGGAGGGAGGGAGGGAGGGGTACAAAAAGTTACACAGACAGTCATTAAATTTAAAAGGTTTATGACACACACATTCGAAGTACCATTAGTTAATAAAGTTTCAGAGAGAGAGAGAGAGAGAGAGAGAGAGAGAGAGAGAGAGAGAGAGAGAGAGAGAGAGAGAGAGAGAGAGAGAGAGAGAAATAGAAAGTTAAGAATAAGAAATGAATACAAGATAGATAGAATAAGAAAAATATAGAAGATATGCTGGATGTTTCTTTATATTTGTAACCATTTTCTGCCATCATCACTACCACCACCAGTCATTGAATATTTTATACTGAAGGCATTTATTTTCTTTACACAAATCGTGACAATAATCTCTCTGTCAACTCTGGTATTACAACTTGTACTAGAATATATTTATTTTCTTTTAATTAAACGATATTGTCACTCGGGTATGACGATTTGAACTGGATACGTTTTCTATATGATTATGATACGATGGTTTTTAAAAATGAGGCTCCTAAAAATATGGTAGATGGGGGATTTTTTTTAATATTCTTTATATAATACGAGACGAGTAAATAAAGGTGGAGGTAAAATATCATCCCCATGTGACTCCAGCTTTTCGTCATTTTCTTTCTATTTCTAGTGGTCAGGTTAAGTCTACCTGTATGTATGTTTCTTTCTATTTCAAGTGGTCAGCTGGTTATCAGCAACTTTGGTCTGCTCTCTTATCTTACATGTTTTTTCTCCTGTTCTTTTTGTTCTCCTGTTCCTCAGTGATATTATACTATGCACACGTTTTCCCTCCGTCCCTCTTTGACTTCTCCTTATAAGTTTTGTTTTTCGTTCATTCGCGGTGTTTTGTAAGACTCCACCGGGTTTCTTTTGTTAGTTTCGTAGTAAGCTTTTGTAATGCATTTAAAACACCCGGCAGCGTGAACAGTCTACATTTTATTTTTAAAGTTCTGAGTGTGTGTGTAAGGGCTGGGGGGGGTAGGGGGATATGTGTGTGTGTGTGTGTGTGTGTGTGTGTGTGTGTGTGTGTGTGTGTGTGTGTGTGTGTGTGTGTGTGTGTGTGTGTAGTTGCTGTCAGAAAATTTCCTCAACATCACATATTGTATACTGTACACATGTGAGGGACTTGTGCATTCCTCTCTCTCTCTCTCTCTCTCTCTCTCTCTCTCTCTCTCTCTCTCTCTCTCTCTCTCTCTCTCTCTTTTGACAATCGTGGATCCCCGCAGCTTATAACCGCGTCACGCAATGTGGTAGCACGCTTGACTTCTGACCTATCACTCATCTCTGATTGGAACAGTGAATACCTTGTGGTCTTCAGTGTGTAAGTAAGGAAAAATTTTGAGAGATTAAAAGGCGGGATGTTTTGTGGAAGGCAGAGGGTCAATTTTTCAGACATTAAGAGGAAGGAAAACGAATTATATGGGCTTAAATGACTGACAGGAATGATTGACTGATATTAGGTGTTGCAACAGCGAGGTCATACAGCGCCAGACGTCGGCGATAGAGAGGTGAGACAGCAAGCAGGAAGGAAATTAGAAGGAATAACTGACAGAAAAGTAGAGGGGGTTGAGATGGATAGAAATGATGTCAACTTTTAAAGGAGGAGAACATGTAAATGAGAGAATGGTTAGAGGAGAAGTGGAAGGGATCGACTCAAGAATCCCAAGAGACCTTAGGGCCCTTTTGGTCTTGCCCAAATCTCTATAAACCAATACACTTAAACGAGAAATGCATTGGGGGGAGTTGTGTGGAGGGTTGATGTGATTTGGGGAGTTGTGTGGAGGGTTGTGATTGAGGGTTGATGTGATTGAGGGTTGATGTGATTTGAGGAGTTGTATGGATGGTTAACGTGATAGATCAACCAAGTATACTTTGATATGATGATGAATGAAGACCACTACCCTGTTCTGTAAGTCGAGGGAGAAGGTGGGAATGACGGACGAAATATTTTGATCTGAGGATGAATGAAGTAGGTGGTGGAGTGTGAAGGTGGTCGACGATAGAGAAGCAATATTATGTCTGGAATTGTGTTGTGTTGTGTTGAATTGGGTGTTGGTGGTGGTTGGTGGCAGGGATATAATAATCATAGGAGTAGTTTGAGTGGATTCAGCCATATGGAACGAAGGGAAAGGAGAAACTGATTTATTGGTTTGAGAAATATTAATGGAACTGATTATAATATATAATTTTATGATTTGGGGAGGATGACAGAGACGGTGGTAAAGGAACGAAGAAACGGAAGGAAGTATTATAGGAAAGTAGGAAAAGTGGTTTGAAGCTTAAGGGGAGTAGGACACTGTTAGTAAATCTGGAGCAAATGATTCCTCCAAACTATTCCAGGCAACAGGATACCATTATTTTTCTTCATCTGGGTCTGTTTCCTGGCATACTTTGGAGGGATCAAGGCACTCCAATCTTTCAAAGTATACCATCCTCTAAATTTTTGTCTTGAAGATATTTGTCGAGGTGATGTTTACATGTTTCTACTATATATATACCGGGAGTTTATTCCAATAGTTAGTTTACGACTCTGATATTAAAAAGTTCTTACGTAGTTCGGCGTTAAAAAGTTGTCCCTTTAATTTATAACCGTTATTTCTTGTTCCAAACTTGGGATGGAGCTGGAATAAATTTTCATAATTAATTTTTTTCTAAGTTTTTAAGGATTTTGAAAGTTTTGATGAGGTCGCCACGTTTTCTACGATTTTCAAGAGAAAACATGTTGAACTTTTTTAATCTTTCCTCATATGTCAAATTACGAATGACAGGGATAATTTTAGTTGCTCTTCTTTGTACACTTTCCAACCTTTTAACATCTTTATAGTGTAACAAAGAAACCATAGTTGGAGGAGGTGAAGGAGGTGGAAAAGGAGGAGAGGAATGAACAACAAAGATATATATGATGAATAGGGGGAGGAGTGGAGAAGGAGAGGAATGAACAGCGATGATAAATATGATGAAAATGAGGTGGAGAAGGAGAGGAATGAACAACAAAGATAAATATGATGAAATAGAAGAATGGTGAGACTGACGGATGGGAGTGCATGTGTAGGTTGGTATAGGTAGGATTAGTCAGTATTTGTGGACGATGATAAGATAACAAGCCTGTCCCCCTATTCCCGCACCCCCCTAACCCCACCAAGCCTGTCCCACCATTCCCACACACCCCATAACGTGTTCACTATAGTAACATGAGAGTTGGTTTTCTTGTCCACAGACTGATGGACTGTCAACTCTCACTCGGGGACATTTATAGCGTCATTGATCACTCATATCTTTCCATAATCAAGTAAGGCCTTGGTCGAAAAGAAGCCCATTTAATCATTCCTCTCTATCTTTCTCTGTAGTGTAACTGTTTGGAATTTTACAACAGAAATACAGAATATATAGAGAAGTTTATTAAGCAATTTCAAAGTGAAATTTCCAGTTTCCGTGAGTGTGTGTAATAAGAAAGACGAGAGCTGCTGAAAAATGGTTGGACATTGTTGGTGCATTTGTTTGTCTACTTGGATGCAAAAAATATCATTAACAGACCGTAAAATGTCGACCATAAACCGTCTGTGTTGTCCTAACTCAAGGTCAACAACATTATTAACCTTAAGGAACCTGTGTTCGTGTATGTATGAAAATTGGAGGCTTCTGATTCCTCTTGACTATGCCATGAAATAGAGGGTCCTTAAAGTCAATTGAAAATAAGTTATGAAAGGTTTGTTTGTCTGAGGTTTTCTGAAACTTGATGTGCCTTACCAAATAATATTACTCAATCAATCGTAATTAAATATTGTTGCGAAAATGTAAGGGAATGATAATAGGAAACCTTAGGAATGGGAATATGTGTGTGTGTTTTTCATAATAAAATTTATAATGGTACACCAAAGTAATTATAAATATTTACCATTCGCTGGCTACAGTTGAACCTTCCCTAATTATTTGTACAGTATAATTATGTATACTGTATTATCACTGTAACTTCACTATAATCGAACACCTACAATCCATATCATCATCACATCACTATCTATGCAATTGAACACACACCTATCATGCATTATCATCACTTCACTACACCAATACCAGAACACCTACAATGTATATCATCACCATCTCACTATCTATACTGTAAAGTCTGTAATTGAACACCTGACTATCATGCATATCATCCAACACCTCACTATAACTACACTGTAAATGAACACCTACCATACTGAACACTTCATCACCACACAAACTACTGTTATACTGTATAATTGAACACCTACCAACCATTGCATCTATTTAACTTTAACCAGACATTGCCACCACCAGGGGGGAGATTATTGTCTGGTATACATCATCAACGTCCTCCTCCTGAGCCAACCCCCCAACACCAGTTTAGTTTAATACATTTATATATCCTTGGTATTTACATATTTCCCATTGGCTTCGTTCGACAGTGAAGGTGAAGCCAAGGACGGAAGAGAGTCGAGTGGGAGGGAGGGAAGTAAGAGAGTCGAGTGGGAGGGAGGGAAGTAAGAGAGTCAACTGGGAGGGAGGGAGGGAAAAGAGAGTCTACTGGGAGGGAGGGAGAGAGGGAAACAAGAGTCTATTGGGAGGGAGGAAGGGAGGGAAACAAGAGATTCAACTGAGTGGGGGAGAAGGAAAGGGAAGCAAGGATGATGTTGAAGGGAGAGCAGAGAAGAGAGATATAGAGAGGAGCGTGCATGGAGGGATGAGAAAAGTAGTGAGTGAACTTTGTGAAGAGAGAAGTGGATGGAGAGCATGAAGGGAGGATGGAAAGTACAAGTGGGCAGTAGTAGTAGTAGTAGTAGTAGTAGTAGTAGTAGTAGTAATAGTAATAGTAGTAGTAGTAATAGTAGTAGTATATGTACAAAAGCATGGATGAAAGAACTATAAGTGGTGAGAGGGGAGCGATAAGTTAATAATAATACTAAGAGGAGGAGAAGAGAAGGGAATAGAGAAGTGAAGATATGCTGCCGAGATATTTGGAAGATAGGGAATACAAGAACAATGGACAATGATATGAAACAGATGTACGATAAGAGGGAAGTGGAATAAATGAATGTGAGGAGAAAACGATATTGAATGTATGTCATGATTGAAAATGAACAAGGATGCAAGAGTGGATATTGGGTGGTTGGATGGTTGGATGGATGGATGAATGAGTGGATGGGTTTGGCTGGGTTGGATGGATGCAAAGAGTGGATTGGTTGGTTGGATGGATGGATGGATGAATGAGTGGATTGGTTGGTTGGTTAGTTGGATGGATGCAAAGAGTGGATTGGTTGGTTGGTTGGTTGGTTGGATGGATGCAAAGAGTGGATGAGTTGGGTGGTTAGTTGGATGGATGCAAAGAGTGGATTGGTTGGTTGGTTGGTTGGTTGGATGGATGCAAAGAGTGGATGGGTTGGGTTGGTTAGTTGGATGAATGAGTGGGTTTGTTGGATGGATCTATGGTTGGTGAGTTGGTTGGTGGCATGATTGTGTACTCGTAAAGTAAAGGCCAATTAGAATAGGAGGAAGAACAGATCATATTACAAACAATTAAGGCAGAGAGACCTACAGGACACCACAACCAAACTCAGACACTTGACCCAACACACACACACACACACACACACACTTGACCCAACACGCAGCTGCCCTCTCTCTACACACACACACACACACACACACAGCCTAGACACTATATATACTTGACCTGACAAAGACTCAAATAACATCTCGTCTGACAGCCGTTTGTGAAAGCAAGCCTCCAGAAAGTCAAAAACCCTTCCTCTCTCTATTTTCACACAAGGAGAGAGAGAGAGAGAGAGAGAGAGAGAGAGAGAGAGAGAGAGAGAGAGAGAGAGAGAGAGAATAAGGAATAATAGAGTGAGAGGGGATGGTTGATTGGTTAATTGGATGGATGGTTGGTTGGTGGTTAATTGAATGGTTGGATGGTTGGTTGGTGGTTAATTGAATGGTTGATTGGATGGTTGGTTGGTTGGATGGATGGATGGTTGGTTGGATAGAGGTATAGTTGGTTGGTTGGATAGAGGTATGGTTGGTTGATTGGATGGTTGGTTGGTACGGCAGCAGGAATGAGCAGCAAGAAAATGCAACGTGCAGGAGATTTTTGTAAATGAGTTGGCAAGGGAGAAGAACGAGATTATAGGCAGAGCAGCAGTGTCCAGGAACGAGAACTTAAGAGGGAAGGACGGAAAGGGGGATTATAGAATGAATAAGAAGTGTGTGAAGGAAAGGAACGAATGAAGAAAGGATAAGGTAGGATGAGAGAGAGAGAGAGAGAGAGAGAGAGAGAGAGAGAGAGAGAGAGAGAGAGAGAGAGATGAAAACAATCAGGATACAAAATGAGATAAGAGGCATGGGTGGATGAAGAGAGAAATGTGTGCAAAAATGAATGAATGAAGGATCTAAGGAAGGATAAGAGAGACAGGGTAAAGATTATCAGGATATACAGGATAGACAACACATGCATACACAATAAAAATGAGATGGATGCCTGCCTGTGAGGATAGAGAGATATACAGGTGACATACATACATAGAGAACTAACTGTATGCATGGTGTGGTGGAGTGAGAGAATGAATATCGAGAACTGTATGGAGGGATGTAAAGAACTAAAGATGGGATACACATCTCGAAAATTGGATGGATTTAGGGAAAGCCAGGATAAGAAAAATATGTGTGTGTGTGGAGAGAGAGAGAGAGAGAGAGAGAGAGAGAGAGAGAGAGAGAGAGAGAGAGAGAGAGAGAGAGAGAGAGAGAGAGAGAGAGAGAGAGAGAGAAGAAAGCGAAAGAGTCGGATACAAAACAAATAAATGTTTAGATAAGAGTAGGCTATACAGTATATTGGATTATATGTGTGTGTGTGTGTTGTGGGGGGGGGGGGGGAGAGATCAAGGAAGCAGGATATTGTTACGTACACTATCGCCTTTTTAATCTGTTTTATTACAATCTGTGTTTGTTTTTTTAGTTATACGGGAACTGTGTGTGTGGCGCCAAGGCCATCGGATATATAGTACGAGGGTTGGAGGAAGATGTATATATATAGAGTGGAAGGTTGGGAACAAGTCATAAGGGGATATATTTTTTAGGGTAAATTGGAGGGCTACCGATTCACCCAAACTGTGTCCTCATATTCCTCATAAACTAACATTTAAGTCGTCTGTTTCATGGCATAGTTTGGAGGAATTATAGATATTCCAAGTCACCAACAAGAGATTCTGTCCTTAAAGGGAAGTGAGAATTTTAATTTTTATTAGTCCGAGTGAGTAAAGCGCTAACATCACCTTACAATCCAATTATTTATATATTTATTCTTTCTGACAGGTTGTTTGTTCATTGTGACAGATAGCAATAACAAGTGTGTTTAAATATATAGACCGGTATTCCCAAACTATATAATAATAATTCATACTCCTCAATCCCGTTCACTCATTATTTACAACTGTAGGACATGGATGGTATATTGGTGGACTGTGATTTAAAGACAAGAGGGACATACAGTACACCTTGTGGTACACCATTATCATCATTTTACTTCAAAGTCTCATGCAGGGAGCACCGATGTTCCTAACTTCAACATTCCACCAACCATTGTATACTTCATAACTATAATATACTCCAAGGATTGTTTGTCCCTATATAATTTATAGAGTATAGACGCATACATCTTTGGCTAGAAAACATATCCACTCGTCAAGACTTGGTTGGATTGTAGTGGTGTTTTTTGTGTCAGTATTTCCCCCGTGCGTCCCCTTTCTCTTTTCTTATCTCTGTTAGTATGTGTCTTTGGTTCGCTGGTGTTATGAACGTAGGCTATACTTCTGCGTCACAATATCATGAAAAGGAATGTAATAAATAGAATTGAAATCAGTTTTACCCAACTTGTTTAATAATGAAGTTCTGTATTTCTCAAACTCGAAATGTACAAATTAAATAAAGGAAGGCTTCTCACGATCATAAACCCTAGAGTGTCAATTCCAAGATGTGTGTTCGTTTTTTTTTTATATACAGAAATACTTCTATATCTATATACGAAAATAAACAGTATTTAGTATAATATATATGTATTTCATAAAACAAAGAGAGGATTATATAATTGAGTTGTCAGAGGGTGTATCAAAACCTGTAAAATGTATATGCCTACTGCCAGTTTGAATGGATGCCAGAGACACAAACCTAGGTGAGTGCCAGCCAGTGCCACAACTACAGCTGTCTGTGCTACTGCTAACATCACCAGAAATAACTTTTATGACGACTACCGCTTGGCTGTAATAATAATATATACTACTGGTCTTCACCTTTATAAAGTGGAGGGGGAATATAATAATGACACATCCGGGAAATAGTCTGTACCATGGAGTCTATATTCTGTGTGTATAGTTTATATGAGTTGGTTCGTTCCTTTATTAACAACTATATTGTATTATCATTTACATGCTGCTGGTGGTGGTGGTGGTGGTCATTTTTCATAATATATAAAGGAATGTATATCGTAGACACTTGAAATGTTCCAAAGCTTCGTAATATCACCATGAAACCTGTGAATATCTGTAATGATTGGACTGTAAAATTCCCTTAACATTAATGCATTTAATTCTGCCTGATAGCACGAGTGTAACGGAGAAGTTATTATAAGGAAAGACCTGAAATGTAATGGAATCAAAATTGAACTTTCACCTTTAAGCTCAGTAAGAGTGAAACACCAGCAGCCAGAGGAATGGTATCGCAATAAGAGAAATTTACAACTAGATGAGAACATTTGGTTTTCATGCCTACATACTGAACAGTTTTTGTGAATTCTGTCGATGTCTTTGTTCAAAATACGAATATTTTCCTCATGTTTATATTCCGTGGACCAACTGTTTATAGTGTATCGGTATGTATGAGGCCTCCAATTCTTTTTGAAAGGATCAGTGCATTGAAGTTGCATATTTTTTAGGTATTTGGTTTTCATGTGTTGTATATCACTGTGGACTTCATTTGTTGTAAACTGCGTGCCAAAGAAGTAATGTTGTGTGTGTGTTTTGGGCGTGAAACCTGAATCCGCTTCCCACCAAAACCTAGGTTGACAATGGCGCACAAAATGGCTGCCACTCCTCTACTATAAGCCTCTATTATTGCTTTCACTGATAATTTCATGTCTCCCAAACTTTATGCGAACTATTTTTTGCCGTTGTAGCTTCCAGTTTTGTAATTTACACTAAAATCTAGCCTTTAGATTATCAGATACATGGGGTTAATGTTAAAGTTGATAGCTTTCAACCAACCAAGATGGCGGAGGTAGGTCTAGTATTTGCTTTATGTCATTCCTTTCATGTTAAATACAACGTCAGAAATGTGACAGAACAAAAGAGAATGATCGAATGTAATAATTTGAAGTCCTAGGATGTCAAGGCTTCACTTTATTGGAGAACTGGTGGGAATTCCAATATTTGCGTGGGTCTGGCAATGGTGCCCCGACTCACTTGGAGGCCTGCCATCCTCACACTCCCACTCACAGTGTTACTCGTGTACGGAGTCATCTTTATTATACAACCATACACGGTCCTTTTATTTCCATTTTGATACATGAATATATTATCCCGTATAACTGATGTGTCATACAAGATAGTTTCATGGATGTGATGTGATGTATATTGAACCCATCATGAAATGTCAGGGAGTGGCAACACTGCTGATAGCCCAGACCTGACATGTTCCGCATTGACTAGCGGTTGGCAACACTCTCGGCTCTCGAGACTCACAATACATCGTTCACAAACTCGTTACACAAACTACTTATTTTCTTGTGTCAGTCTTATGAACAATATTATTCATATATATTTCCCCATAATGTAAAGATTATTTTTATTTCATCACATTATTGGTCACAAATGAAAATACGTGTATTAGGAGGAGCAGGGGAAGAGAAATCGAAGATATGTGGAGCGAGTTAAACCTATTGGGAAAGTCTGGAGTCTGGCGTTCTCCCTCCTCACCAATGTTTCTCAATGTTTCGTGCTTTTCACAACTACGCTACATTGGTGATTTAGATCTTTTACTCGACATATTTATTACTAAGAATATTTTTTATGGCTCTCAATCAGCAGGACCTTAATTTCCTATCGAGAACTGAATATACGCCTTGATTAAAGTGGATGAATGTATGTAATTGTGGCGTGTATAGCCCCGTTATAACACAGCTGGTGACACAGCAAGTTTGGTCGCTGTGGTAGAGAACGTTGCTGTGCCACACACTATTCCGCACCAGTTGTTAGAATTTATAGTCCACCGTTGCAGTTTGGAGATGGGAACTCTCTGGCCGAGCTCTGTCTGGCTCTAACCTCTCTTTTCAGACCGTTCGTTCGTTCGTTCAAGAGTTGAGAGCGAGAGTAGCGCCCGCTCGAGGGGGAAAAAGAAAATATATTTTAGTAATTTCCCAGACTGGATTAAATTGGATCCGTTAGTTCCCTCGACTCTCTCCTGCCTCCCTCCCTCCCTCTCCCCCAAATCCCCCTAATCCCCCCTCGCAGCACACCCTCCCTGATTCTTCCCTCCACTGCCTAACTGACGTCAGAGCTCTTTGTTCAGACTTGCCAACAACCGCTCTCAGTCTCAGCTCTTGTTGCCCTTCACTGAGATCCGTCGTGACCTTCAGGCGCTCCCCACAGCACTGTTACCTCAATAAACACAGCAACGGCAAACAGAATTTCAAACAAAAACATGAAGTCACTCAGTTAATTGGATCTCTTGCCTTTGTAATCTGCCGGTGGACCTCATTTCCCCTTTCTTTTCTCTAATATTTTCCACTCGTCTGCCAACCTAGCCACCCCTGGTCTGCCGCCTCGTCTGTCACGCCACTTTCTAACTGACTCGGTTGGGTTGGGTTGGGGAGCTGACGGGGATAATTACTCAGGGACTTTTTATGGCGTTTCAAGAGCAGGAGTGATACTGGGTTGGGGTGAGTTGGGTTGGGTTGGCAGCAAGGTTATTTTGACTGAAGGACGCATGTTTTGTTTTCCTACCTCGGGCCATTTTCTTCCTGCGCTGAAGTGGACTGTTATGCGCTCTGTTGTTGATGATGGAAGGAGGCCACATTTTTAGTTCATATTGTACTTTTCTGCAGACATTAGTCTTTGTAGTTTCTAGGAACGCACTCGTAAAATATATAATTCATTTTATTCTCACTTCCTATTATGGTCCCACTCCAAATATTCATTACCCACTCTACTCTCAAAGTTTGTTTTGTCTATTTCTATATCCTATCCAGGATTAATTTTCCCCACTCCCCATTCATTCCAACCCTCGCTAACAGCTTGACGTCACAACTGTGCGCAGTTCTTAGAACCAGGCTAACCCTTTTTATTCTATTAATCCTGATACTATCCACCCCATTCAAAACTCCTTGTGTAGACAACTGCATGTCCCAACCTTTCAAATACTATACTTTTATAACTCCTTCTCTGTATCAGCATTTCCTTGTTTCTCTGACATGTCTAACAGGCCTTTGACCTCAGCACCTTTATACACATCCCACACATCACCTTACCCACGTGCCTCCTCTGCCTGTGTCCTTCAATGACCTTCAAACACGCCCTTTCATACAAGACACTGACAACGAGTACAAACACGGTACATTATAATATTATATTATATTAGTCTCATCTGCTATTGAGGGATATAATTATTATGTATTGCATATACCACGTATAATTATATTGCAGAAACGAGCAGTAACGTTGGAGATTGTAGTGGTCACGCGATGTGTATTCGATATCTACGAATTTTTATGAGTTAGAATATTGAATACTTCAACTATGGATATACGAATTCAGAATCGCAGCTTCAAAGTCAACAGAAATGTCAATAATCAAAATACAATATATTGATTCGTTCTCATGGCCACGGTTCTGCTTGTTACGATAAATTTAATATACGGTTTCACTGCGTAGTTATCAAGCTCAGGGGTTTAGTTTTCGTCCAGTTTCGCTCAACAGCGTTCATAAATTTCAGAGATGAGCCTTGTTCATACTGTACATTTCTGTTAGCGTTATAAAGTAGTGAACTGTATAAGTGACCAAAACTGTTAGTGTTATAAAGTAGTGAACTGTATATGTGACAAATACTGTTAGTGTTATAAAGTAGTGAACTGTATATGTGACAAATACTGTTAGCGTTATAAAGTAGTGAACTGTATATGTGACAAATACTGTTAGTGTTATAAAGTAGTGAACTGTATAAGTGACAAATACTGTTAGCGTTATAAAGTAGTGAACTGTATAAGTGACCAAAACTGACAATATTATAGTGACTATAATTTGAAGCAACAACGAACAAGTTCCTCTGTAAAGTATAAGCTAAGTGTCAATACTGTATAATATAATGCTCCCTACTTTGCATTTCTATCGACTTTCATTTCTTGCTGATAGAATTTTAAATATGGCAGTACCGGTAATTGTTATTATACATTTAGTTGGTTATGATAACAGGGAGTGCATGGGTAGTTATTATTATTGTGCATTTAGTTGATTAATGACATTGTAGGGAATGCAATATCAGTTTTTGTATTTTTTTTAGTTCCTCGTCATACAGTTGTTGGACAAAAGCCTCCTAAATTTCTCTCGTTTAAGAATCTGTAACTTTTAAACGACTCCAACTTTATGATCCTAAAAGAGGAACGAGGAATGTGTCTTTGTGTGTTAGTGGCAAGTAAATATGACGATTAATTCAAGAATGACATGGCGGACTGAAATTTTAATTAATTAATTAACTCTGACAACGCAAGGCAAATCCGCTATAAGTAACGTATAGTAAATTTACCAGGTTATTCGCTATTCTTCAACAATATATTAATATGTTTCTTTCCATTAAAGTCTACTGTACATTTACAAAAGTTTTGATTGTAACAAGGCAAGTTTTTTTTTAAATTAAGGAATAACATCACACAAGGAGAGAAACCTGTGCTTGCTTGGTAAAGAATATTGAAGTTGTGGTACACGTGAACTGAGGTCCAGCAGATCTCAGGTCCCAGGTCCCAGCAGGTCCAGGTTGGGAATTAAGCCTTGTTAATCCCTTGGCTCTCTCCCCCACCTACTCCTACAACTGCACCTTCATTTCATCTCCTTCCTATACTTTCATCTCCATGTATAGTGTATATCATTTTGTTCTTCCTATATATACCTCTAAACCTCATTTCCCCCACATTTCCCATTTATCTTACCTACTTCACTCCTTTTCTTTACTTTCACACACTCCATTTTCTCTCACCATCATGATCTTTCTCTTTCTCTCCTCTGTTCTTTTTCTTGTCACCTCTATCTTTACTTTCTCTTTCCCTACTCTGATCACATTAATAGCTGATGGCCGCCGTTGGGAGTCGAAAAAAAGAAACAGTCATCTCCACATTCCATGATTAATTAATTTTGACATTTAGTTCTAGATATAATTCGGTCTACAATAACATTACATTACTATCCTTGCTCGGTGTTTACTAAACGGAGTATGGAAAAAACTAATCATCATAACTTGAATCTACAATAACTTAATTCATATAATTTCAATATATATGCAATAACATAACTTGATCAACTGTAATAACATAACCTAATCTCTACAATAACAACAGTCTTCGTCATGGCAACAGATATAGTCTCTGAATATGGCCACACAACTTTCAATGTATTGTTATAAACTCATTCAATAGAGTTTCAAATGTTAAAAAGAACTTCGACAAGATTAGAGCCAATTGATTCCACGAAGTTTTTGATAGTTCAGTGCTGCCTAGTTAAGTGAAGTTACCAAGTTATAGTGAAGTTATCTTAATGTCTGAACTAACATCAACGAGTTCTATAGGTGTACCATCCTCTGGGATCTCAACACTCCTACCATCAGACAACTATAAGCCTTGTCTGTCTGTCTGCTGGGCCTTACTTGGGTGTTCTCTAGCATCCAACTTTAATGCAACTTGTCCGTTTCTCTCTCAACTTGTCCGTTTCTCTGTACGAAGGCCTCAACTACTGAAACGTGTCTGAATGAACTTTCTGGACCGCTGCCAGGAACGCGAGTGACAACAAAAAAATTCAGACCAGAGGATTAAACGACCATTTTTAGATCTTACCTACATTAGTTTTCTCTTTTTTATTTACATTTCTTTATGAAAATCTATATATGCGGGAATAGTCGTATATATGAATACCCGGGCTTGAGATGTGTAAATCCTATTAGACTGAAAAGGGATGGTAGGTGGATTTTTATACTAGAATTTCTGTTTAATCTCTTGCCAGCGTCAGTTAAGGTGGGTTTTCGTTGGCTTCGTCCCTGCTGCCAATTAGTTAGTTTCACCCATCCACCCACTGACTATCTGCCTGCCTCATTTCAGAATTTCAAGTTGTATCGCTCGCTATCGTTACTTGCATTTCCAAACTATTTCCATTTATCGTTTTCCATCGTTCAGGTTTTCGTTTCCAGCCGCGTTTGTTCTTCGCTCGTCGTCGGTTGCTTTCGTTCACCTATATCGGGTATGATTCAGAATGTTTAGCTCAGTCCCTTGATTGCATGCATGTCCCCCCCTCCCCTCCCCACCCCACCCCACCCCACCACCACCACCACCAGTAGTAGGATATATCCAGTTTCTCGACCCAGCGTCTGTTTTCAGTGCATTAGCGATAGTCTGCCCAAATAGTTTCGTTCACATTCTCCATGCAGCTAGGTTTCAAACATTTTAACGAATCTTTAGGGTATGATATATATATATATACATTTTCTTCATGCAGTTCACCCTAACTCATTTTAATTCTTTACCGTATGATGCATTTACACAACTCGTGTTAGTTTCAAAATGTTTCGTTCGTTGGCTTGTGCAGTTTCATTTTTCATTTCCTTGATAATGCATTTACGCAACTCACGATAGTTTCAAAATGTCTGGTGCTTTTGTTTTCTCTCATATTTTGTCAGCGGTCAATCCCCGTAATGGTTATAATCCTGTAATGGCTGGTTGATCCTTGGGTGACTCGTTTTATAATAACAGTTCATATAAATAATGGCATACAGTTCAATAACATAATTACTTACATACAATAAATTTACTATTTGATTACTGCTTTCCAATTTCACGTACAGTACGTACAATAATTTTACTTTTTCAGGCATAATCTTACGTACTATTGCGGACTGGAGTTGGTTACCACCCTCCACCAGCCAACCCCGACATGTGGCACCATCGCATTCATGGATTCGAGGTGTGAAGCTGGAAACAATGTTCATGAACCTGACTGATTGATTCGACTCAGGTCCACTGATAAATTTATGCCCCTAATATTGTGACTCCTTCCAATACTCACGTGACTATCGCCCATTTCCCGACGTCACGAACCTAAGTAAAACTGCCACTTTTCACCAGATAAAATAATTGTTAACAACAAAGTTGGGGAAATTATCGGTCGGTGATCTCTTTCCCGCATGATTTCGGCCTCATAAAAATGTATAATTAGAGGTGAAAAACTTTTCTGATTGCTCTCATTTTTTTTAACATAGGGCATTGTTCTTTCAGAAACATAGTGTTTTTTTTGTTTTAAGCCAAAGGTGCAGGTATGAACTAATATAAATATTATTAGTTCTGCCAACCCCTGTACTATTTTATGCTTGTAATTGCTGATTTACTGTATGTTGCACACCAATTCTTATCTATGATGTTAATATAATTACTGAATAATAACATCTTAAAGTGCAGACGTACGATGTATTGGTAATTATCGCAGGGAAGATTTTACAAAATACATCAATCTCGGCCAACACTCTGTTCCCCAACTTCCATATTAAAACTGTTGGCGATCACACGCAACCCTTCAGTTAGTGACCCAGGAAGGCTACTCACAATAAAAAGTCTGCTCTCAAGGGCCTCTCCCCGAAAACCACCTTTCTTTGAACAAAACACATACAGTATGTCGAAATTTAAAGACAAATGTCACCACTCTGTTCCAATTTTGGACACAAAAGGCTTCATTTTAGCAACTTAAACACACACACACACACACCATTCTATCCTAACAAGGAAGGGTAATGACCTACAGAACCACTGGCTCGGAACAGTCTTACTAACTGGTAGTCAGTGTGAGTTGTCTACCTTGCATTTGAAACCTTTCTCATTTTTAGCTCTGTATATTACTGCAGAAGATATCAAGGACTCGGGGACCTATTAGTGGATTAACTGAACTTATCAGACAGACTCTTACTGAATTGAAATATCAGGGAATTACATGTTATTCACATAATAAGTACATACATAGGCTCTACGTTGCTAGGTGATTATTTTTTTATTTATTATGTGACATTATCAAGTGCCAAGTTTTTTTTTCATTTAGAAACGTTGGTTCTCATTATTTTTTTTATAACTTTTCAGAGGGAAACTCAAGCAAAAGTATTGCAACAAAGAGGAAACTACATGACTTCCTTGATGCCCGACAATATAAAGATACACCCTGGCATCAAGACACATTAGCCTCAGCATCTGTAAGTGGAGGAAGACATGGAGGACGAGGGAAAGGAAAAACTCCCAGAGGAAAGGGAAGAGGAGGAAAGAGGAGCTTACCCACCCTCACTAGACTTCCAACCTTTCATCCGAGGGCTGACTATCCATCTGTAGCTGAACTAAAACCCATCTTACCTCCTCTTCTTTACAAAACACCACTCAGGGAATCTACACCTTATCCATCAATCTCTGGCCAGGAGAACAGAACAACTTGGAATCATCCACATTATCAGCAGATATCCACCGACTCCTACACACAACAATATTTTTCAGAAAGCCCACGTTTTCAGCCATCCTTACCACCACCTCTCATTGAAGGTAGTTCTGCCCCATCACGGACAACCTATCCTCCCTTGGCTCCCCAGCATGAGGTCTCAACATCACAACTTGACTCAGGTCACAACCATAGAAGTGAACCCAACCCACCTGTAGATCCAGGAAACCCTCTGGTGAAGATATCCAAGGAGGAAGCTACACCATCCACTTCTTCAGTGTCTCCACACACATGGATACAAATGCCTACTCTTGTAACTCTTAGCAGGCCATTAGATTTACAGCAGTCCACATGGGCCTCGGTCCCCAGTATTAACCCACCTACAGCCCACACAGGTAAGACCTCAGTAATCTGGATCAACTCTGAAAATTATTCAAGAGCTCAGCAGGAAGTGGCATCACGCCAAACAGATTCCAATCAGGATCCCCTTAATCTAGCCTTAACAGAGTCCACGGTCAAGTCTGAAATCCAGCAACACCAACAACAAACTGTATCTTCACAGTCCAATTCCTTCAAGGTAATAATACCCCCCAAAACTGGTGCTCATGAATTGCAAGAATCAGAGGCAACTGCTTCAACCCTCTCACTCACGGCTCAACAAGTAGCTGGTACCTCAACATGTCAACCTACACCTCAGTATTGCTTGGTAATTTCTCCACAGAATTTACAGCAAACTATTACCAGTACCGACTCTCAAAGCAGCTCCAAAACTCGAGGAACAATTTGGCAACCACCCAACTCCAATTCTTCACATCAGCCAACCAACCAAATGTCCAGAGTTGTCATCCAAGGGCCTATTAAACCTTCCACTATCATGTCACCCCAGCCAGTGTCTTCTTCCTCATGCTTGGCTTCCCTCCTTCAGGCTGGAGTTCCACTGGTTCCGGTGTCTAGTATATTGACTCACTCACATCCTGATCAAGTCAAAATAGCTGTATCATCGGAAGTTTCCCTCGCACAGGGACAAGACCAAGAAGGAAGTGAACCTCCATACAAAAAAATGAAGGAAGATGAAGATGAGAAGAAAGAAAGTAATGTGACCAAATACAAGGCAAGCCCCAAATCGAAGAAGCCAAGTCAAGTTATAAAAATATTATCCGTTCCATCCAAGTTGAAAAAAGACAAGTCCGAAATTAAATCTAGCACAGATAATAGCACTAAAGACAGGAATGAGAATGAAAGGAAAAGTTACACCCAGTCTGAATCTGCAACCACCAGTGTGATTGCATCCACAAGCAGGTTAGAAAAATGCTTGTTAGAATTAAAAGATGATAATTCAGAGTCATTACTCCCATCGGGACAAGTGACCATCAGAGTTAATCAAGTTTCTGTCATTTCCAAGGCTTCATCATCCACAAGCCAGGCTGTGGTAATGGTAAGTCAAGCTCATCAAGATTCAATAGAAACTATTACCACTGCCAGCACACAAGATAAAAATAACCCCAAACTTTCAACTGGTTTTGACCCTATTGTGGAACAGAAATCCTCATTGCCAGAAAAGGCAAAATTACCTTGGATCCCACAGAAATCCCTCAGTGGCAAGGAAATCCTGGCTATTCAGAAGATCAGAAAATTTAAAAAAATTCTCAAGCAAGGCACAGGTGTGGAGGAAGCTGGTTTAAGGTCATCTATAATACAAAAGGCAGGGAAAGCAAAGAATTCCAATAATAAACAGAAGGATGAAAAGGCAAATATGTTTTTGGAAATAACCCCCAACCAGGATGTGGCAGCAATAAGGACCACAACTGTCATTACATCCAGCTCTGCCTCAGTAACTCCTAACCACCAAAATAAAGTCATTGCAGTCAATAATATGACTCTTCCCACAAATAATGCAAAAACCAGCAGTGTTGGAGTTCTTAAGACCAAAAGTTTACAATCTTCACTTAACTGGAACCAAGAGAGGTCTTCCTCTAGCAGTGAAAACTATGAGAGAGGTGAGTGTCATTTTTATAGGTACGATACTACATGTACTGTATGATAGTGTCATTCATGGTATTATGAGTACATACTGTACTGACAATGATATTAACAATCATGCTCTTAATCCACACCTTCCCAGTACACCATCTTACTCAATTATTGTAATTTATATGCAAGAATTTTACCCAGATACTTTGAGCATAATGTATGTGTCAGGAAGAAACATTCTATCAGTAAAATGAGTTAAGTGATTAGTTGATGCTAACTAATCAACTAATAGTTGATGCTATTAGTTGAACAGTATTAGTGTAATTATTACTTCTTTCACTAACCTTCTGAACTGTTGCAGATGGACGACTTATAAAGAAGAGTGTAAAGGTAAGACTGGAGAGACTAACCCATCGTCACATTACCTCAGCCTTCCTTCACCATCACAGGATCAATGTAACCAGTGGTATCTTCATCAGACGTAAACTGAGGACTGGTGACATCAAGAGTGAGTATTAGTTACCTTGGACTGTATAATGGTATAAATATAATAAGTGCAAGCACTATAAAACTGGAGCTCTTAACATATATCAGCTATAGGTTGGATTTCTATATTCATATTTTGTTGCTGTAACTGTACATTACAGTGAGTGGATGTGGGAGTGTGTATATGTATGTTTGCTTACGTGTGTGTATGTATGCAAGGTTATATCAGTTGTGTTAAAAATCTTCAACAATTTTTAGCTCCGGCCTAAGCCGAGAGCTCTAGGTCTTATCGTAATTATTGTTCTTGTTCTTGTTCTTCTTCTTCTTGGGGCGACAACTTCTTAAAAGGGGTTCAACTGACTCACTCACTCACTCATTCTTCTTGGGGCGACCACTTCTTAAAAGGGGTTCAACTCACTCACTCACTCACTCATTTCACTTGAATCATTACGGTAAGAGCCGGAGCTTTTGAAGGGTTTTCCTTCATGTTTTTGTTTTATAGTGGATGACTTTCCTCTCTTCCTTCCTCAGGATACCTCAGCAAAATATACAAGGACCGTCCCCTGCCTGTCCTGCCTCCTGTTGCTCCTCCACGCCCAGTACTGTCCTCTATTAAATATGTATCCAAGTTCAAGCGTAAAACCTTGAAATCCTTAAAATTCATGGGCAGCAAAGACGATGACACCTTGTACATACCTCCATCATCATTAGGGAGGAGAGGAAAGATTAAGAAAGGAGTTCCAAGGAGGAAATCCCAAACCCTGTCTTCCACTCCCAGTCCATCTGATCCGTCTGATACTCTCAGAGAAAACTCAAATGGAGTGATATTTGTCAATCCTAAGAGCTTCCCCTTCAAAAACAAACTCCTGCGACCCGGGCAGATCAAATTCCTCTCACAGATTGGTCTTGGGTTGGCAATACAAGCAACCATCAACCCTGAGCTGGATTTAGTGGAAGGCAGCAACATTGCCATGGATCCAGGTGTGTTTGGCATTCAAGGTGCCCCACAACCTGCTCCAACCTGGTCACTCATTTATGATGCACACGGCAGTAGGATGAACATACCGACTCCACAGTCACATACTATGGGAATTCAAGCTCAACTAAGAGTAGTGCCCCATCTGTCTCAACACAATGTTCCACCTCAACAGCCTCCCACTGCCCCTCTTCCTACTGTGGGCCAGTATCCTATTAATTATGTACCACAGGGATATGCACATTTCCCAATAAGGCAGTTCAACCCAGTCCATATCAGGCAAGAAGCTGCTGCAACTGTTCCTGTCCACTCACACCCATCTGTTCCTCACCCACACCCATCTGTTCCTCACCCACACCCATCAGCACACCAGCATCCATCATCACACCCACACCCATCAACACACCCACATCCATCAACACACCCACACCCATCAACACACCCACACCCATCAGCACACCAGCATCCATCAGCACACCCGCATCCATCAGCACACCCGCATCCATCAGCACACCCGCATCCATCAGCACACCCATCAGCCCATCCACACCCATCAGCCCATCCACACCCATCAGCCCATCCACACCCATCAGCCCATCCACACCCATCAGCCCATCCACACCCATCAGCCCATCCACACCCATCAGCCCATCCACACCCATCAGCCCATCCACACCCATCAGCCCATCCACACCCATCAACTCATCCACACCAATCAACCCATCCACACTCACAATTAGCTGCTCACCCACATCCATCCACCCACCCACAACCTGTAGGTCATCCACAATCATCTGGTCAAACACATGCATCCAATCACCACCAAACTGTTCAGCCACATGCCCCTGTTCAGCCACATGCCCCTGTACATCCACATGCCCCTGTACATCCACATGCAGCAAGAGTTCAAGCAAGGACAATTATCCCAACCCAATTCCTGGTGCCTTCAGCTTCAAGCACTTCCTCACCACAGCCACCACCAGGAACATTGGTTGTAGGAAGAGGAGCAGTAGTAGCCAGACCAAGTAATGCAGTAGTTCAAGCATCCAATACATCAAAAGGGATGGCTATATTGACCAAGGACCAAGAGGGACGGGTGATGGCCACCATGAGCCAGGGTATACCAACAGAGTACAGTCGTCTTGCCCAGCATACAAACAGTCGTGGCTCACCACCACCAATGCTCACTTTCATGGGGTCTGGAGGGTTAAGTAGCAGTACAAGGGACCAACCTCAGGTATCATTACAACCTCCCAAACCCAGTCAACCTGCTATACCTGCACCACCACCTCTCTCATACATGGGGTCTGGGGGTTCAGATTCCACACAGAGACAGTCCATGCAGTATGCTTCAGGTCAGACAAACTCATGGGGCCACCTCAGTGAGAGAGAGATGACTGCCAGAGGCTTCAGTAAAATGACCCAACATAACAGGCAGGGTGTGTCTGATGCTCAACCTCACCACAGACCAGCCCGCCATGCCTTACCTTCCCTTCAGCATACTCAGTACTACCCACACCCTTATGCTCATGCTCAGCCACACACACTATCCCAGCCCAATAGCAGCCAAAGGTACACAGTCATTAGTCAACATGGTATGACTGATCCCAGATTACAGCAAGGTAGACAAGCAAACCAAGATAATCAAAGGATGAGGGTTGTTGTGGCTCACTCTACAAATGCCAGTCAACAGTTGCAGGTAATGGCAGCACAGGCAGCTCAGGATTACCAGATGTATAACACAAGTATTCAAGGACAAGTCACAAATATTCACAGACAACCACCACCATCATACACCACTGCTACTCAGAGGCAACACTTACCAACCAGCCAACAGCCACACACTGTTCCCTATACACCTCATACTGCCACTATCCAGACTCCTCACACTGCTTCCATACAACCAGTACCATCATATACTACAACCATCCAAAGCTATCATACCACTACCACACAACCATCACCACTACCAGCACACACTACATCAGTTCATCCTCTGTCATCTGTACAAACTTCTACAATTCAGGCCCATCCCAATAATACAAGCCAACCTCCACCAGCCCACACTGCCACTGTTCATACAAGTCACAGTACCAGCCACACCCAACCACCACCACCAGCTCACACAACCTCTGGCCATAACAAACACCCATCGATTCATAGTCCTACCCTCACTACACTAGCAACTCAGCCATCACCAGCACACCATACCTCTACCATTCAACATCCCCCTCACACATCTACCACTCAGCCAGCCATTCCTGAACATCCTCAGAGTCCACAAGAATTCTCCAGACATAATGAGCCATCAACTAGTCACCCAAATGGTCTGCTGGAGATGCCACTCAGGAATCACTATGAAGAAACAGCTGGTAGGCCCAGTTGCAGCTCAGAAGGTGAGAGAGTTATTCCTTATTCCCAGATACTATCAGTCAGTCATTTGTAAAGGTGTTTCCAAGAACTTGAACAGTCATTTTTTTGGTGTAGGGAAGTGGCGTCCCCATACGCCCACCATTCTTATAATGGTACAGTCAGCCTCGTATCCCCTACAATACTGGGGTGGGGACCCCACTCTCTAACAATTACCCCACCAAAGGCTCAAATGGCCTCAGAGTTGGACCCCTTGTCAGTCAGTGGTCCTGCAATATGTACTAGACCCTCACCACCCGTTAAAATAAGGGAACTGGGGTATTGATGATGATGATGATAATCTCAGTCATAAAGACTCCATTTTCATATTTTACATGTAAGCTCTAGACACAGGAAGGAATATAGAAAAAACAATTTAACAGATTAAGTGACAAAATAACCATTGAGACAACCACTATTCCATTTCCCCTTGATTAAAGGAGTAGTTCTATAAACTGTCAAGTTACCAACACTAACCTGAGCTCCTTGCATAGAAGCATTTCTACCAATCATTTTCATTACACAAGACACTCTTATGCTACTCTATTTCTATTTACTCATAATATTGCACCTTTTATGAATTTTGCTACTGTGTGTATATTAATATACAACCTGTAGTTGATGAGAGTTAATAGAAGTCTTGTGTAAAGTGTAAGTACTGTACTGTATGTGCATAACTTGTATTTATCAATTGCAACAATGAAGTTTTTATGTATTGTAATGAATAATACTTCAATTCTAAATCTGATACTCCCCCCCAAAAAAAAATATTTCTTCATATTCCAGTGTTTTTAGTTGTTACCTCTGTAACGGAATATGGAAGAAGATTATGATTTCATTCTTATTTCTTTGTTGCCAATATTAAACACACTCATGAAAATGCTTATCCATCAAAATAATTAAATACAGATAACATACCATAGCTCTTTAAATTCTGAGAAATAAGTCATTATTTTTAAAGGTGATCTGCATTTCTGTAGAGAACTGCTGAGCAGAGGTTTGTGCTGTAGGCTACAGTGTGCTGTCTTATTGGTTAGGTTTTGCTTCTCTTATATCTACTGTATATTATTTCCTTTCATAAATACCATTACTTCCGTGCAGATGGTAAAGAGATGGAGATGCATATCTAGAAAGTTGCTTAGCATTGGCATAGGCTTTTACTTTACTGAGTGCCTTCTAGTTGGTTGCGTTTCATTTTTTTTCCTCTCATATCTTTTTCTTTCCTTGCCTACCTCCCTGGGGAAGGTAGACCGACTGAGATGCACTCTTTATCACAGGTAAACAGAAATCTTTTGCCAGTACCCTGTCTCTTAAGTCCATTTATATTCTCTTGTTTGCAACATACCGTATATTCCCATTTCTTTTCTTTCTATCTATCACTGAAATAACTTCTCAGCTTTTCTCTCCCAATGCAGAGATCTATCCCTTCCAATAGTGCTTACTATATCACATATGTATCTATCCTTCAGTTTTTCCTTTTGTGTTCCTCTTACTTGTTTATGCTTCTGATCGCTCCTCATCCCATACTCGTCACTCATTATTACCAATTCAGAAGTAAATAAGTAAATATTTTCATGTTGCTAATACTCTTTGTTTCTTTGAGTCATGATTTATTTTGTCTGATACCTGTAACCTTTACAGGTGAACCTTCAAATGGAGAACAAAAGGAACACGTTTGCAAAATAAAATGTGAGTTGACTTTGTTACTTAGCTCAGTATACCACAATAATACTGGACAGTTATGTATTGTCTGACCTGCCACTTACTGGTAGCCTTGATGTCAGGAAACAACAATATGTCAATAACTAACAAAATTTCATGATGTCAAATACAGTATAATTATATTAAAGTATTACATATGTTTACATAAACATTTATATTTTTATTATACAGTGTGAAGTTGTGACATTTATTTGGGAGATATGGGAGATACTGGATTCATGAAACATATCCTAAAGACTTGAAACCTTACTCAACAGCCATAGTAAAGCATACAAATTCTCCACATCAGCAGTTGTCTTGTTACTTTCAATAAGTACTAAACCTCCTGTTCACTGGTACAGGACTACTTTATCCATTGTACAATAAGACCAATACAATACACTAACCTTGTACATCTCCCCAAGCAGGTGACTCTGGTGAAATGGCTGCAGTTGAGGCTTTAGTGCTACAATTGGTGGACATTGGACTTCCCTCATGTGAAGACACCATCACTCAGACTGTCCTGCAGCTCTTCCGTGCCCGTGGGAGTCCCAGCCCCTTCTGCTGTGATGCCCGGAGGAAAATTTGGAACCAGGTATTCCGCAACGCACATCCCCACCGCTTTCCTGAGGATGCAACAACAAATGAGCAAACTCTACCATCAGATAATGAAGTACGTCAGTGGCTAATGAAGCTGAAAAATGACATGGTTAAATTTAATGATGTCCCTGCCAATAGAGTCTTCTTCATGCAGGAACTCAACTTCTACCTAGATAAACAAACCAGAGAGGTAAAATTTCACCGAATGTTTCACGGGGGTGTCCATCACTGCTCTAATGAGAAGGATACCATCTCAATTCTTTTTGTGTTGGGTGCTGATGGAGTAATGGGTCCTGGCATGGTGATCTTCCCTCGTATGGTCATCCCAGAAAAGCTGTTTTCCTCACTGCGTGATACAGAGAATGGCCAGGATTGGGTCCTTGGTTCCTCACTCAATGGTTGGCTGTATGGTGACTGTGTGATTGAGTTTGTGAGTGATGCATTCGTTCCCTGGCTCAAGAAGCGCAACACTCACTTCCCCATTGCTTTGTTCACAAATGAGTATGTATCCAATTTGTCTCTGGGACGCATGTCAGACACATTTCGAGAACAAGGTATTCAGCTGGTGACTGTGCCCCGAAAGATTGCCTCAGCCCTAAGTCCTGCAGAACATCTAGTGGCAGACTACTTCCGTTACTGTTGGGGCAAAGCAGTGTGGGATTGGAGAACCAGTAATGATAACAAACCCTTGCTGGAGGAAAATTTTACACCATTCCTCCTTTCCTGCCTTGCTGCTCAGGCCACTCCAGACAGAGTCACAAAAAGGTTTAACTCCTTTGGAATATGTCCTCTCAATACCCAGGCTATGTTCCACAGCCTCATCAAGAAGAAACGGTTACAAGTTAGAGGTGTTGAAAAAATGTTACCATAAATATTTTGCTCTGCTAGAAGCAATAAAAAGTGAAATTTGCTGTAATATAATTATTATAATATATTATAAAACATGCCAGGTCCTGAAGAGAGTTAGCAACACTTTTTGGTACATACTGTAATAATGCCTGTATAAGTGCATTATCTTTGTTCCTTGAAAATATGTCTATAATGGGTTGAACTGTAAATGTTTGGTGTAGATTCTGGCATAAACTTTGATAGCAGTTCAATTAATCTCCATGACAGTAATATCACCATGACCAATTTATGATATTCTTACACATTACTGTAGTGAAGACAACTACTAATGGCAAGTGAAGTAATGGAAAGCCATGTGATCGAACCAGAGCCAGTACTGTTAAAACAATGTGACCATTTTGGACTATCAACACGCATTACACTACTTTTATTAAGTAAACAGTGTAAGTTGGTGCTTATATGCACAGATGATGATGAACTAATGAGGCACACCAGAATCTGAGTGCTGTGTTTATCTTTTGGTGTACCTTTTTTTCTTTTCCAATAAGCTATATTATATTGCATGGATACTTTTAAAACCATTACTAATATGTAACTAGACCATGCAAGTGAAGGATAAGGTTTTCTTTGATACTCAGTTGGCTGTTTTCATTGTGATATAGAGATATTACTAATATGATATGAATTAAGTAATAATGAACATGTCTACTGTTTATTTGTATGTAAAACAATGAGAGTATTTGGCCAGTAAGATTATAAGTGGAACCATAGATAAGCATTACCTGGTATACTCATGTTTAATACAGGTAAGGAAATATGCTGTACATACTGTATTCATATAAATAATCTCCTACATGGATGTACAGTTTACAGTACAGTACTCACTATAGGTACAGTATACTCAAAAGTCTTGCCAGTTTTTGAGTGTATGAATAATGTTAAATAATCTGTATAAAACTACTTTTGTTAGTATTAAGAAGAAACCTAGATAAACCCAGTTCCTTATGCTGATCTCAAGTAACGAGATGTCAAAGACTTTGTACATAATAGTCTACTGGTATTTCTATTTCTTTGTAAGGCTACTGAAGCTAACGTCAACTTTCTTCCACTCTGAAAAAGCAAGTATGTTCCTGTAACAAGTTGTAGGTGTGTGTATCATGATAAGTTATGCTTTGTCAGATGATCAGTTTGAAGTACAGTACAGTCGTGGATAATAGATCTTACCCTCCTTTGTGGAACAGTATGAAACACCAATGAAATTAATACATATAATTAAGGGCCCTGTGATCATGTATGAAGATTGGAGGCTTCTGATTCCTCCTGACCATGTCATGAAACAAGCTCCTTCCATATAAGACAAGTGATGTGTCATGGCAATATTTGAAGGACTCTATTTTTATCGCCAATATTCTGACTACATGACAAGATCCCTTAACACTACTCATTTCATCTTGTGATTCTAGTAGCAGGTAAGAACTTCTAACCAAAGTCTGTTGTTATAATTAATGAAATGTGAAAGAATCCATTAATGGTCACTATGGTCACCTCAGTGTTAGTGTGGTGAGGAATAACTACTGTACATTCTAAAACTTGTTTAATTGATCATTCTATTAACCTGTGTCTAGGAGAAACAAGTTAAATTTGTATTTTATGTTTAATGAGTTTTTTTTATGATAAATACTGCTGGAGGATTGTGTTGTATATTCTCCCACTCCAAACTCAGTACAATGGAACCTTACATACAATACTCCTAAGAGTTCAATAAGACGTGAGATTGGATAGAGGCACCAGAGTCATAATACCAAGTAGGTTCTAATGGATATTACAGGGTTCTACAATATTAAGTTTTATCAGAATAAGTTACAGCTTCAATTAATCTTTTCCCCAGCATCATGTATACAGTAGTTATGAACTCCAAATTTTTCATTATAAACTACACGTATAATAATAATAAGCAAAAGGAAATCTGGATATGAATAAGTAAATAGAAGCTACAGATAAAGATTTTCAATTATCCATATGATTTGTGATTTATAAATCCTCACTCTTTGAACAAGATGTGTAGCTTATTTTCAAAGCAATGCATCATAATTGTATACGTACTCAAGTACAGTATCTAATTATAATTTCCCATTATATGATAACATTTCTACTTTTCCAGAAAGTTGTTAAATTTAACAAAATGTTAAAACTGCAAAATGCTGTGTATGTAATTGAAAGTGGAGTTAAAGTTTCTGAAGGAATACTGTATACATTATTAAATTAGTGCAAATTGTAGATGCTTTCTTAACTCCTCAGAAATATACATCTTATTAGTATTATAATGTATGTTATATGTCTGCTGAAAAATATTATATTATTTTTTATATATACTTTGGTACCAAACCATGATTGGTAAGTGAATACATTGACCTATAATTTAAATTACAGAGTTGTGTACAAGTATCTTTGTTAATAAACTGCTACACTTCATGTTAAGTTATAGGCATTAAATATTGAATTACTCATTATGTATGGTACAGTAGTTATATTTTCGTAAAGAAATTATTGAATTCAATTTAGTTAAGTTAGATCTGATGTATGGTATTGGTTGTTTATGTAAAATGGTGCTATTGGAATGGAGTGCTCCAGAATTTTTCCTTCCAGTGACCTTTAACTATAAATTGAACAAAGGGTACATACATAACTAGAGGATAAACTTCTTCAAATTACTAACCTCTTTATCAAGCTGATCTTGTAACATTCCAAGTATTATTTATAGAATGCATGGGTGAATTTAATTTTCATGATATTTTTACCAATGAAAATACTGTTTCCATTCAAGCTTTTATTACCAGCTTAGATATGGTTTGTCTATGTCAAAACAAATGTCATGGATTTGTATAGAGACAAAAATGGAATTATTAAATGTGATTGTGGAGTGGAACTTATAACATTGTGTACATGAACACCTTTATAAAGACTGTACAGGTAAGAACTGTACAATTATTCCGTATTTTCACCCACTTATGCTACATAATTATTTACATTGTTGAAAGACATTCCATGATAGGTTTTGTAATGACATTTTTGCAACAAACTATGCACCTTATTTGTTGACACACACACACACACACACACACACACAAAAAAAACATCTTACCTGACCTGACCTGACCTAACTTTAAAAATCCATTCCATGATTTGCATTCTTAATATTATTATTATTTATTATCAATGTAATGTAATGGTCCATTATAATGATAAAATAATAATGACATACACGAATTTAAACGATTATACAAAAAAAAATGGAAATACACAACATAAAAATAATACACAATATTAATTAAAGTTTGTGATTAAAATGTAAAGTACAACAATATCACTAAACAAAATAATTAAGATTTGTTATTAAAGAGTTATAAAAGAGTCAAGTTTTGTAATTAAAGAGTTATAAAAAGTCAATATTTGTAATTAAAGTTATAAAGAGTCAAGTTTTGTCAATAAAAGTTAACTAATCCAGTTTTATCATTAAAAACTCCACCATTTATACACTAAACTTACCATTTTATTTGGCAGTATTATAATTATATGATGTAACTTAAACACTGATAAAAACTACCACAAAACACTGTACACTACAAATAAATACATAAATAAATAAATAAATAAATAGTGTCTTGTAGTGACCATGTGTACTGACATTGATGCACTACAACACTAAAACTTTTATTCATGTGCAGTGACTACAACACTAATTTTTTTTATTCTAATTACTGTACAACACTTATAATAATACTTTTACTTTGGTGTTTGATCATTTAATGCATTTTACAGTATTATTAATTTTAATATTCAGAGTACATACAGTACAATACAAATGTAATTTATGTTAACTAGTTTTATATCCATATATATAATTTCATGGAGTTATTGTGTATTATATGTGGTTCATCACTGAGTCCTATTTTGTTATTTTTGGTACAGATATAATTTTTTTTATTTTTCCTACACTTATTTGGCTTAGTTTGCCAAATTGTTCTTTGTGTTTGTGTCTTTCTTTTTGGCAATACTGTATCCATGCATCTGGAAGGAGGAATTGGGAGCACCAGTATGAGCTTATATTTATTCTAGTTTTAATTAAAATACCCTAAACATTACAGTGGTTGATATGTCAATGTGAAAGAACATTCGTGGTACAATATTGACATCATGGTGTAGTACTATGACGACGACTCCATAAACAAACAACAAAGCCATTGTACTGGTACCATGCCATTGTATACACCATGAATGTTATTGAGTATGGCCCTCAGTCATCATGAATACTGTACTACACTCGCTGACAAAATCTAGCCCAGCCGAGTCAAAGCCTGAGATCTGGAGCACAAAGTTTTCTCTGGACAACAACAGCAACTCCAAGTCCCATTGGTACAAGATGTGTGTGACCTTGTGATGATTTGGGTGGGCTCTTGTCCAAAAACTGCCTGATTCCGATCTTGGCCTTCATGGGCTTCGACTCGGGTGGGTTATATTGTATGGTCAGCAAGTGTACAATATTATTGAGTGCTTTATTATACCCTAACACTACAGTCATTGCCTCAGGTTTATGTTACAGAAAGCTATGAGGTTGTGGGCCATATACAAGAACATTCATGGTGAATACGATGGTGTATACACCGGTACGATGATTCCATAGACAAATAATGGAGTCATCGTACCAATACCATGCCAACGTTCTTGAATATGTAAGTTGGATTTTGAGTAGCTGTTGATCAGGTACCAGGGATGGATTTCAAGTTAATTACAACACAACAGGTTACACAGCAGCAAACTCTGATAGAACAAATTGTATGGAGGAGAAATAATTATTCTTTTTTCACCTGTTTGGTTGTTGTTGATGTTCTCCCAGGGCAGAATGGCCTCCTGCTCCACAGACCCCTGGTACACTCTGGTCGCAGTGTATAAAACAAATGAAAATAAAGTAGGGGCTGGCCCTATATGCCTGGGCTACCGAAGAAAATCCCAAGGAAATGGGACCAGAGCTGATTGGAGGTATTATTGTACGGTATGTTAATGATGCACGTACCAGACCCTCATTCAGTTACTCGCAGTTTTAGCTGGTAGAAAGTAGAAAGCAGGGGTATTTTACAGCAGATATTAGATTGACCAATCACAATCACTGTAAGATAACCCTGCTTACTACTCCAGATTTTACCAGCTAAAACTGAGTAACTGAGCGAGGGTGGGGTACGTGTATCATTGGCAATGTTAATTATTTAAAACTACGGAACTGTACAGTCGGCGGCAAATGTTCTGTTTCCACGTCTGCCAAGTTACGAAGTAGGTATGGAAATACAAGCTTCACGCTCTCGTAACTTGAAAAAACGGAGAAGTATATTAATTTACCCCCTGGTTATCAAATGTCTGTGTGGTGAAGGCATTTATTTGTTATCATTTAAGAAGTGCTGAGTGAGGCGACACGACTTTTGCCGCCGACTGTACCTTATACACATACAGTACTCAGTTCAAGCTGTGTATGGTAGTTCCGTGGTCTGTGCAGATCTCAAGCTCCATTATCACAATAGGGCATTATTTTCAATATTGTATTATTATTATATTTTCAATGGTAGATCCATAACTACATGAGTACTGTATTAGTATTAAAGTGTTTTTTATTTGTAGTTTATCAGCCATGACATGATTAACTTGCCCATGAATTACCAGTACTTGGCTATATGCCAGAAATTCATAAATCAGTCAATCAATTACCCCTGAATTAAAATGGTGTAAATATTTTTCAAGTGTTGTGATACAATGGAAATAATACAGTTGATGAGTAAACGTGTTTTCTTAAGTTTCCATTAATTTATAGCATACATATGGCATAGTGTTCTTGTTCTAGTACAAGGCAACTACTTAAAAATATCATAAATTAACAGTTATTCAGTAAGAACAGAAGGCTTCACTAACCAGTATGGTAACAAGATTATACAGTCCACTCACTCATCATAATTTTTTATAGTCTGTAGGAAAGTTATTTCTGAGGATTTTGTTGATGAGCACCCACACCATCCAAGGCTTTATTATTATACTGTATATCCACTTTCATAATGCCAAAGGATACTCCTGTGGTCCACGGCATCAAAAGATGAAACCTCATCCAGAAGCTGGTTTGACTTGAAGCTTGAGGAATACTGGGAAAGATGATGGTTGAACAATTTAAAGAAAGCCCCGGAAGTGAAATTTCCCCTTTCTGCCACCCGGGAAAAAGTATCCGATAGCAGTGGAGCTCCTGTCATTGGAAAGGAGATAGGAGGGACAGCAAGCAAAAAGATAATGAAAGGAAGGGCAAGAAAACTGCTTGGGTCCAAAAGTATGACCAAATCTTAAAGTACTGGCCACTTTTTGCAGGCACAGCCTACCCCATAGGCTATCCCTGAAGATCTTTTAAGTTGTCACATAAGGTTTTATGGGTGAAATACAAAACATTCTAAATAATATTTTATTGGTGTATTACACCTAAAAAAAGTGTACATAGCTACAACATTTAACACTTCCATAAAGAAAAATTAAATAAAATACTAGCTACTAGCATTTTACATTCAATGCATTGTGTACAGAAAATGAAGTATTATTGTTGTTTAACCTAAGTCTTATGGAGCATATTGAGTCATAATGTACACCGTCTGTGCCTCACTCACGCACTAGTCGGGGGAACTGTACACAGGTTCTGGCTACACTAAGTATTATTATGTTTGGTAATCTGTGTAAACATCCAGAATATTGACACATCCACACCAGGTGTCGAGGGGAAACAGTTCTCCGTTGGACCAAGACAGGGCGGCAGCTCAAATCTGGACCTCCGAGGCAAATATGAAACATTTCACATAAATAGGAAAGTTTAGGAAGGAAATTCACCACTGTAAGAGCAAACATCAGTAACCCTATCATAGAGATTAAAAATATTAATTCTTACACTGGTGTTTATCCATAATTCACAACAATGAGTGTATAACAAAATGTGATGCAGAAATGTATGTATGCCGAGACTATTTTTACAATACTTTATGTGTACGGTACTAAATTAAGACAGCACACCTCGGAGGTACACCTCTGAACAGCTTACTAATGCAAGCTTCTGTTAAGTCAAAATTGGTATACTTTGTCACTTTCAGGGCTACAAAATAGATACAGTTATTCCTTTGGCTTGTTTCTAAAGTGAGAAAAAATAGCCATTGATACAGTAGTAAAAAATAAATAATCGTCTACTTGAATATATAACACCTACTGAAAGCATCTTTGTGGAGGGTAACAGAAAGGCAACAAATTATTTCTTCCTGTTGAGGGTTGGAAACAAACCAAAGGCCATTCCTTCGTAGATCATTTTGTTGTACACAATAACTTTTCCTCATGATTTACGACACTTGTGGAATTCCAACATAAAAGAATTTTTAATGTGCTGGGTGAGAGGAGTCCCCCATTTTCCTTTTGCTTTAACTATGTAGGCACAGAAAAATTCCCATACCAGTTCCCTCTCCCTCTCCTTCCGAGTCAGGTCAGGGAGGTAAGAGGGGAGACTTATCATAATTATATATATCACTGTACAAATCTTAATTTAACCCTATGTGGAATCAAAAAATAAAGATGCTTTTGCTTGACCTACGGCGGCGTTGATTAATGGTACATACATTTTTTATATATATATATATAAACCAGGTGATCTTGGTAAGGCAAGGTCTCTAGATCCACGGCACCTCTCTCATTTGCACTTCCAGGTTTTGTAAGCTTTTCTCGCTGCAGTTAAGGTAATTTTTCAGTGTCGGATAGTAGCAGCAGTGGCATGATTCCTGATACTCCTGCTACCAACATTGTTAGTGGATATTTCAATTTCATAGTAAATTCTGACTGGGCTGGTTGTCATGGTGGTGGTGGTGGTGGTGGTGGTAGTGGTTGTAGGACTGGTGATAAATGGGTGGACATAGATTGTTTGGCAGATTATACCAATGGAAATGTTCAGCACAGAATCCAAAATATAGTTCTTCAGATACACAACAACTAATTTTTTAAACAGGTGTGGCCAAATATTTAATACCAGACAAATTTTAAAACCTGGTCACCTGGAAACATTTCTCACTTCATGAATGAATCTCACACACATGAAGGAGGATGCTCTTAAATAGACAACTTCTATTATTTTTCAATGTTTCCGTAATTATGTCCAACAGCATGGTAACAAATTTATCCATGTTTAGGAATGTGGTGCTAAATACCTGACAACAAATGCACCAATATTTATCAGCATGTAAAGGTGTACGCTAATCACATTTGATTCATTAACTTGGGTAGAAACTCATATCCTGTATCAGCACAAGATAAAAATGTTTTGGGCATTAGTAGAACAGGCACCAAGAGTAAAGTCGATACTCAAAACTGTATGAACAAAAATCTACACTTCAACAAAGCTCTAATGATGTGATCTACTGGATTTAACCTCTCAAATATTTGAAGTCTGTACAACTAGTGATCAAAAGTCTCATAGAAAAAGGTGTATTAACTTAAGAATTGAGCATTAAACAGGAGTGGCAAAGTCTATGTGCCAGAAGTGCACTAGAAAAACAAAGATGTCTCACTGGTGCAACAAGTTGGTGTATGGTACTGCTCAGAGGTTAAACAAGACTTGCCAATCCACATTTTCCATCATACACCACACCTACACAGATATGCCTTCCTATTGTTATATGTTATAGTAACCTCATCTGGATTCACAACAATATCTTGAGGATACAAATCTCACACAGGACACTGCACCAATGTTTTCAATTATCAAAGCTCGAATATGTACTTCAAGGTACAGTATTATGTGCTGTAAGTAATATTACTCCTTTATATTCTAAAGCAACTGTACCAGCTTCACATCCTGATATGGTTACAATAAACACAAATTGTGAAAACACTCGATTCCTTACTCCCATCATCTAGTCTCTTTTAAATTTCATTAAAATCATACTGTACCTTTTCCCTTCAGAAGAGTGCATCTTTCTTATAAAATACTTACATCATGCTCAGAATCACAGCAAGATTCATTTAATTAATCAGTACCAATAATAAAGAAAAAAAATATGAAATTATATATAACTGCTTATAAAATTTGAATGTTTTCTTTGAAAAAGCTGTATACCCATCCAGTCCATGAGAAGAAAATGCAGCATATGATTCTTCACATTTGTATGTACTGTTTATTAAAAAATCTTTATAAGGATCACAAGTAATATCAGGTGGCAAAGCTGAAGTCTACAAAATCACACCCACAAGGAACAGATACTGGGCAGAAACAGAAAGACAATGGTTAAAAGGAAGCCTCATCAGAAGGCATGATGTGGTGATAACTATACACATTGCTAATGCATCTAAAACAAAACTATGTGCACATAATTGGAAAAAATAAACAATCTTAGCTAGTTTTCAATTATATAAACAAATTAGAGTGTAAATTAATATATTAATGACCATGAACCATATTTTTCTCACTTTCACAGCTCGGCACTCCAGAGAAGACTTTAATACTCAGGCAATCGGAGTAATAAAACCAATCCATCAGCGAATAAACTGCAAGGCTTACCCAGTATGTGAATACAGTAGATGTCCTGATTGCCAGAGCAACTACTCCCCCCAGGGTGGTAAGTAATGAATAGAACTCGAGATGATGACTGCATAACCCAATATGCTAGAGAAATTCAGTTGGCAATCATAATGTTTAATTCATAACTCATTTAGTTCCTCATTATGTGTGGTATATGATTAGCATAGAATTTTATATAAATAAATATAAATATTTTTGCAACATATATTTTGGCACCTGCCAGATACATGAAAAACCTTTGGATGAATAAACGGACGACTTGTACACCACTTTACAGTAACATCAAGTCCTGTATTACCCCAAAGGGTGTATAGGCCTGTGGCTAAGCTATCATGGCCTAGAATACCTAAGTGCAAGTGACCAACCTTATCCAAGTCCCTCATAGCCTAACATGAAAAACAAACTCCCAGCTCACTGGATCCAATCTGTCGTAGCTACAGTGTGAAACGACCCAACTGGATGCTATAAACCAGCAGACCTTCAAGACCATTTAACAGCACTTGGCTTCCAGGACAGCTACTGTACATAAGATTGATAATGTGTGGTCACTTTCCTGGCTTGTTCCTGTGCAGTATTTCTTGCTTTCCTCTCCTGCCACTCCTCTGACCCGGGCATTACACAGTGAACATCCTAATCGCTGGGACACTACGAGAAGATTCTTTCACATGCAGTTGAACAAAACATCATTTGACAAAAAATTATATTATCTGTGAACCTGAGAGTATAATAAACCCTACACGAGTGAGCAGCCGCCGGGCGTCGGTGGACAGACAGTATGTACAGAATCCTCGTATACAACACTTCCCATCCTCGTGCCAGCTCTCAATAATATAGGACAGTATAGTGAATCCATGTGCAAAATTTTCACACTTGTTTAGAACCACTGACAATGAGAATAACCACTCCCTGTCCCCCACATCCACTGTCATGTCAAGGTGACCAGAATAAATTAATATTCAGCTCTCTCTGGCATCATTGTGGTAATGATAACAAGACTGAAAGTAGCACCACTCCTCACCTTCCACCACATCTGACGTCACTCTGCTTAAAGTGTAGGTAATCTTGTCTGCATCAATTTTTTTTTTTTTCAAGGAATTCCCCATTTCAAACAAGTGCACAACATAAACCAAAATGGGTTTCAAATAGGTTCTGTGAGATACATTTACTTGAAATTGCTTCACCGGCTGGAGTTTGTAATCAAGTCAGTCAGTTTTCACAAACAATGTTTATTATTAAAGTGTTACAATCTGAGTGTAAAACTGCCCTTTCTAGCCTTTTCACCCATTACCAGTGCACAAGAAATCACTAAGATACAAAAAAGTATTTAATACAAAGTTTTGTAGATGGTTTGTTGGTAAGTAACATATTCAAAACACCTCTCAGTCAACAGAGTACACCAACTCTTCCACAACTTATTTCCAGTTTTACTATCACTTGTAATATTTAACATCGAAGGGAAATCCAATAACTCCACTACACATGATATCACTTATGAGTTACCATTTCCCCACATATTTTCATCTGAGGTGTTTCATGCCACTAACCACTGACCAAGGATTCAATACAAGTCTTTACACTGAAAAACAAAAAACTTCTTTGAGCTACAAGCGTCTATTGTCCTTGCCTGGTGACTTTGAGCCGTCCATCCACACATTTATTGTTGATCTCATTTGAGCCAAAAAGCACGGCATCCGAGAGCCCCTCCGCCCGGCTACTCCCAGCCCGGTTGTTTTGGTTTTGCATTGTTGAGCCAACACACGGACCCCAATCACACGTCACATTAACTACTTGATTTGGACTTCTTAGAGCTGTTGCCTAGACTGTCCTTATTTACTCGTTTCTTGGAATCCGTTGACCCGGGACTACTGCTGTTGGAGGACGACTTTTTGGGCGACTCATCTAGACTGATAACTTCTACACTGCTGCCACCACTACGTCTGGTGGGCCGGGACCCAACTTTGGTGATTGTGATCTCTTTGCTCATGGTCGGCTGTAAATGAAAGTAATAACTTCAGTATCCTTCATATCATATTATATGCTAATTAGAACAGTAAATCTAAAAATATTACTAAAACTGTAATTAGGCAGAAACAAAATAGAAAACATAATGCTTTACAAAATTATACAAATAATAATCTGTTATCATGGCTAACCAGAGTTTTTAAGGCTCATTTACTACAGCTCATTTTAATATATTTCTGGATGTATTAGATATCCTTAATGTCATAATATCAAATTTTACTCACCTATGAGACACTTTTTTACTGGGGTATAATTATATAATCAATCAAATAACTTCCCTCAACATGCTGCTATTTCAATAACGACTGTCACTCCCCACACCAAGAACCACATCAACTCCTTCCCATTCCATCTTACCATTCACCCTAACCACTCCATCTCAACATCAAACAACTTTTTTTCCCACCTACTAATCACTTCACCCGAGCATACATACAACTCTGCCACTAACCGTTCCTTCGGACTTCTTAGAGATGGTTTTCTCCGAGCTACTAGATGATGAAGATTTGGTCTTGCCAGTAGCAGGCTGAGGAATGATGGTGATTTCATCGTTGATCTTTAGCGGGGAATCGGATGAACCTGGGGGAAGTCATAGGAAGTGATTATTTGTATTCCCCTTTCTTCATTAGTATTTATTAAGTTTATCTTTTACTCTGTAAGCTCCATAGTGGTGTTTTTATCTTCTTCATAAATGACTATTTTGACTGCTAGTAACTGTTACACAATCTATTTTAAAACTTCTTTTAAGATTTAATGTAGACAATGATATACTACAGTATAGAAAAATGCAAGTACATCAGTGATTAATTCTCTGGAACACAGTTCTGCTCAGTCCTGTTCTAATTACTATTTTATCCTTTTTTTCTCTTATGCTTACTGTTCTTCCTTTCTACCTATTGTAATGTCAATATCCTTCCTCCAGTCTTACAAGTCTCAAGCCCCTCCAGCAAATGCCCACTGACACCATACATTGAAAGCTATGAATTTTCCCACCCTTCAATGATTTTTTCCTTTACATCAAACCCAAATATATTTACCTCCTCCTTTCTTTCCACCCTCACCCTTGTTCTTATTGACAACAGAGTGGGCAGAGTACACATGGTTCTCAAAGAGACGGTACATATTGAAGGTGGCAGTGCAGACGGTGCACTTGTAAGAGAGGTGTGCTGGTTTGAGGGTCATTTTGTGGTCCCGACTCACATGGTTCAGTAGTTTCCACTGGAACACCTGTAAAATACATTATGGAATAACTTGCTACAACCATCATTACTCAAACCTACTTGAAAAAGACACTGGAATATGAAAGGTCAGCTCTTAGAAAAATAAGATATTAGGGTTAAAGAAGCCTATCCTTCAAGCAACTATGAAGTGGATCACTGAACAATAATCTATAAATCTGGCAAGACAAACACGAAAATCTTGCTGAAAATTATTAATATGCCCAGTTTTTTTTTTTTTTTTCATGTAGCAGGACTGCATGCTGAGCTATTGTAAGCCTATCTGAATAGAAGATTTCATTTAAGATTCAGCCAAAAACTTCCAACCTCTCTATAACAACATCTAACATGAAACCAACCTTGCCACAGATGGGACAACGTCCAGCGTCCTTGCCCTTGTTGGCTGCCTCTTGCATTGAAGATGTCACCAGCCCGTGTGTACCCAGGAGATGCCGTTCTAGCCCCTACAAGCAGGAAATAAGACAGGTTACATTACATCATAAGTTACTCATTCAATACTCTTATCTATACTTTCATTTCCATTCAAGTACTATCATATCACCAATCAATTTGTATTTCAACCTGATACTCAATTTTCCTATAAGAAGTACAGGAAACACATTATGTCAAAGTGCCTTCAACATTCACCTACATAACAACATCCACCATCACCAACAGCTTTTCTTATAAACCCACAACCTTTCAATCACTTAACATCACATAATAATTATATCCCTCTCTCTCTCTCATACATGTATAGACACAAACAAACACCAACACCTGCAACAATCTCTCCCACAACTAAATGTCACTCATCCCCCTTCAATTTCTAAGTGCACTATCATCCTTTCACCTATGAGTAGTATCATCATCCACTACATTCACATTCATTCAATACCCTCACCAACCACTTACAACCCTATCTATCCAATGCTTCAAATGGTATACCTGGTCAGTGAAGAAGCGGTGTTGGCACTTCTGGCAGTTTAGAGGGGGTCGGTTGTAGATCATCTTGGGGTGGATCTTTACTTTATGAATGAGGTTCATGTGGTTACGCAGCTGTTCCAGGTCCTGGTCGAAGAAACAAAGAAGGCTATAACAACAAACTTTCACACCTCTTTCTGATACCTCACTCTTTACCAACAATAACCCATCATAGGTTGAGCCACAGAAATAAAAAAAGATGAGAAAGGTTATTTAATGCAAGGTGCACTAACTCATTACAATGAGGCCACCACAAACCCCTTCTGTTTTCCAGGGAGACTGGATCATAGAATTGAAGTCCACAACCCGCAGGAAGTTGTATGTGTTGTGTTATATGCCGTGGTGTGAAGGTAAATACTATGATAAAACTAAGGTACAGTTGGTAGTTATTTCCAAGAATGTCTGAGTTGCATAACTGGGCCTGGCTGATGTCCCATGAAAAAAGGCAGAAATGCAACCAATAACCAAAGTCTTTGAGAGGCATTTGGAATCCAGGCATTTCATTATATCAAGGACACCAGGAGGTAGTACCTCCCTGGCCATGGTTGTCTACCCCTATTACCTCTAACATCCCCATTAAATACTGTAAGACTAGTACAAAAACAATCCCAAATCAAGGTAAAATAATGCAATACATACCTTAATGTACCCATCACAGATCTCACAGATGACGAAGGACGGCTTGCCCCCAGAGTCTCCCCCTCGTAACACTGAGGAACTCCCCTTCCCCCCACCTCCCTGGCTAGGCTGCTGGCCACCCCGCGGGAGCGGCGTGATGGAGATACTGGGCTGTTGCGGGGACTTGGTGTTACCAGCTTTACTTTTTACACTCTGCGACGGAGACCATGAGAGGGTTGCAGGAGGTTGCTAATGTCTCACTAGAACCCCCTCTAAGTCCCAAGAACCTTATTTTTCTCATTGTAAACACCCACTTTCAACTATTTTTAGTACAGTATTGTACTTTTATAATGTATACCTATAATTTCCAATCAACAACCACAATGGCTTTTTTCTGGTTGATTTTCAGACTAACTGGATAATTATAATAGGCATTAATGGGTTTGGAGTGAGAAAAACAGGTTCCTGCGGTATACGGTAGTACTGTTTCAATTTCCAACAGTTGACAAGGGAAAACAAGCGAAGCAAAATATTTTTATAGTTTCTGGAATCGCTACCAAAAATTGAAATGCTGTCATAAAAAGTATTTTGATGGTGTTCTGACACAACCAATTGTAACTATCAAGATTCCATTTGAATTTATATGGGTTAAATATGCAAAAAGCACATCTCAAATACTTTTCCTTATCACGTACACTAATAATCTTTGCTTCGTTGTTTCCTTAACATGGGCAAAATGTCAACCGAATATTTGGAACATTAATTATAGAACACAATACATCATAATATAAATTTTGCAATGCCTACATGGCATAAAATGTACACTTGCTTTCATAATCATTACTACTCAATTCATATGAGCAACATTAACAATTAAAAAAAGCTGACACCTAATAATACAGTAATGTACAGTACAATAACAAAACAATGCCATGTGATTCAACACCCTCTACCACAAACAATATGTCACCAACAGCCAATACAACTGACTTCCCTCAAAGCTAAAAGTAGTAAGTGTAGTGGCATGCCTGACTTCTGACCTCTCTCTCATCTCCAATTGTGGCAGATACAATACAGCCTGGAGATTTACAAAGTTTCCAAAACACAGTTCTTTCCTTTTTTAATGCGTTCTCTAAATGACTATCCCTTCTTCTCTTGATACTCTTGGTATGAGTCTCTCTCTCAAATCTCTCTTTGTGAGATGACTGTACCTCTGTACCTCTCCAGCTAAAACTGCCTCAAAAAAGATGAATGTGCTGCGGAGATTCCATGAATATTTTACCCCTACATAGTTGCTGTCTCTATATGAGAATCTGATCTGCTCCTGTACAAGGTGGTTCAACCTTCACAATACTTTTGGACAAGGAGAAATTCATTAAAGACTTTTTCTCTTCACCACGAAGTTGTCTTTCTTTTTCTATTGCTATAATACTGGAAACTGCTCTTAACATTCTCATTGTATGTTTCCTCACCTCTGTACAACACTCACCAAGCTATCAATCTGACTCCTTTTCAGTCCAACTCCCTAATACTGTACAAGAGGTAACCGGTAATAGCAATCTTTCATATACATCAACTGATCAAAATACTTTAAGACCACCAAACTAACAAACAAACCATCCAAAATCTAACCCATCTACATGAAGACCCCAAACCTGACTATCCGAGACCTAACTCACCTGTATGGTAATCGACGAGGATGCCCCCAGCCCTGGGATGAGGCTGACGGGGTTGGTGGACGAGGAGGAGGAGGTGTTGGAGGACGGAAGTATACGCTGGACTCTCCCGCCCGACTGTGAAGATATGGAAACACTGCTCACGGAGGAACCAGATCCACTCGACATAGGGACCAGGTGGCCATTGACTAGCTGGAGTTGGATGTGTGTAGTGGTGGTGGTGGTGGTGGGGCGGCCGCAGGGAGTCGCACGGGGGCACACCATCCGGACAAAACAGACAACCGTGAGGGCCGGGCGCGGTGGGGATGTGGTTGGGGGGAGGGAGTAGGGGAAGGAGACAAGAGCACGAGTTGGGGGGGGGGGGGGGGAGTGAGTGTGAGTGAGGGATTGGTGCAGGGGTTATGGGACGAATGTGAGTACAATACGACCAAGTACGGAGGGTAATTATGAGGCATTTAATTGGAATATTTTCGGGTCAGGGATTAGCACGAGTGGTTTAAGTGTTAAGTGAGGTAGTACAGTGGAATGGATGGGAGGACTAATATGAATCTCAAACAGATGGGAAGGTGATGGTGGAGGGCAGATGGTTACCGGCTTGGGAGGCAGAAGGCCATGACGTAGGAAGGATTGGACAGGATATGATGGCAGGGGTTTTCGTCGCACAAGTGATTCCCATATGTTTAGGCTGGAGTATTTTCCCGCATGAGGTTTATTTCAATTACCGCACTTCACTGTACTTAAATCACTTACATGTTATTTGTCACATGAAAATTTATGATTACTACCTCTGAATATAGAGATTCAGTTTACTCATTTCAAAAGTTTTTCAGACGTCAACTGCTGTAGCTACCTTATAGCACCACACACAACCACAAATATAGTTTTTTAAACATCCGATGTTGTAAGGTATGTCACTGTACACCTAAAGATATCTGAGCAGCTCATTCAAAATAAAACTTATCACTACATCTCAGCAACACAAACATCTTGGCAGTAACACATACCACAACTAACTATGGGCAGGAAACCACCTGCTTTCTGGTAGTTACAGAGTTATTTTAAAAATCAACATACTGTACCAATAAACTTGTAAATCACCAGGCATATGATAATTAACGGACAAAAAATAAAACATAAATGGAATTGAGAACAGGTCTATACAAATAGTATTCAAGATTACAGACAAAAGCTTAAAGTTAAATATATCAGACAAATTCTCTTTGGAAATTCAGCATAATGAAACCAATATTACTTTATTATATGCAATGAACTTAAAAGCTAGTCAACAAAATCTACAGAGATAAGCAGCTACTATAAAGCCACTCTTCTACCTCTAAAGACATACATCAATTATAAAAAAATAGTAAACACATAACACAAACACAAAGACAGTATAGGCTACACTATAAGGCCATGAAAAGCAACATCAACATGGTCAGAATGGGAAGAGAGGGTAACAACAGATAGAAGATCAATACCATAGTACAAAAGATCTCACTTAATTATAAAATGTGAAAGTAAGTGCTCTTCAGTCATAGAGAGGAAACTAAGGAAGGCTCATGGACATAGACTAAAAAAAAATAAAAAATAAAATAAAAAATAAAGGGCAGCAGGAAACATGAGACAACAATGGATATCATAGTAAGAGGAAAGAGAGAAACTGTAAGGGAATTGATATCAAGTGGTTAACTCACATGAAAATCTGGTTGGTAACAAGGGATAGAGTGAAGGAAAGAGAAAAGATAGGAAGAAATAACTGAAAAGATGAAAGACAAAAAATGACACGAGATGATTGACTCACATGGAACATCTGGTTGCCGAGCGTGAATTGTTGTGATCCCGACCCCTGGACTGAGGTGTTGGTGCCGGTGCCACGGTTGGTGTACAGCAATGACCCAGAGTTCACTATAACAAAACAATTATCGCCACATAATGTATGTTCAGTACACTTTGCATTAAGAAATAAGTCTCAAAATAAAACACTTAAAATTTAAATAATAAAACTAAAGTGAATGCATGCATAGTAAGTAATGACAACTACTGACTACTGAAACAGAAATTTCTAGTGACTGCATTCAATAATGATGTGGGTTTCATCAACCTTTAACCTTTTTATGACAATAATTGATTAAATAAATTATAAAGACAGTTACTAACACCATTTAGGAAGGGGGGAAGTTTCCGGTAAGAAATAAAGTAACCGAGAGATAGATAGATAGAAACTTAATTCATTAACAGTCAATGCTCCCAAAATTATTTCACCCACTAGTCCTCTCTTTTAGTTGACAATGTTTACCAGTTAACATACAAGAGGCTTCTAATTTACATCTAAATGGTTCATAAATGTCTCCAAATGCAGAAATGGCAAGCTTTGACCTGTTACAGTTATCCTTTACTATTGTATATCAGCTGTGAAAATTGACCATGAAATAGAAAGAGATTAAAAGGATAGCTGCTGTTCACTCACAACCCACCCATCAGTAGTGACCCAATGGCTGTGATTCTATGACCTAGCTGTTACAACCTACCCCACCCAACTCGTACTCTCACAGCCAGGCTACCTTATACACCAGTCAATACGCCTGCTATACCTCCACACCAGCCCAGTATTCACCACAATTACACCACAGCCATTCCAGTCGTAACAATCCAGACAAGCCTGCCCTTTCCCTTGCTACACCTACATAGTCAGAAATATTCCACCACCAGTGAGTCATGCACCCACTTCATCCCCTCATCCACTCACCAGTATTGACACCGCGGCCCTGGTTCGACATGGGCACGACGTTTTTGTATGACCCCACCGGCCTACCTCGGCCCCGCCCAGCCGCGAGCGCTGCATTCGCGGCCTGGGAGGAGATGATGGTGGACCCCTGGAGGTTGAGGTTCATTCCCTGCATATTTTTGGGCAGCAGGTTGGGCATCTTGACTGGCTCAAAGGCCTTGCCCAGAGTGTTGGGGCGACCACGGTGGATCTGGAAAGGAAGACCCTACGAATTAGTGTGATACAGCTGGTACTTGTCGACAGAAGAGAAAGTAAAATGCAGAAAAGATTGCTTATACAATTGCATATTTCATAACCACATCCTTTATACCAAGATGACATTCAGCTGAACATTTAACCTTTCCTATACCATGTATTATAAACTCCCATGGATGAATAATATATTTAAACTTTCTTGCACTAGGATACTGAACCAAAAAATGTAAAAACTTAATTAATATGATCCTGATATTGTGAACAGTCCATGGTGTTTCTGTACTATCCCAGCAATCCCTTTACCAACATTGCAGATACACTGCTAAATGTTGTCTTTTCATATGCAATCATTTTGCTTTTCTGATACTGTATTGTACTTATATAACTCTCTCCACTCCCAATAACCAATGTTCTTTACTACCATCTTTACACCCATTACCTAAAAAATAAACCTAACAACTACAAACCCCTCCTCACCTTGGGAATCTTTGCAGGTGGCTCCCAGTCCAACAGCTCACAATTCCTCTCTGGCTTATATTTCTTGGCACAGGAGAAGGAATGTCTGGTCATCTTGGACTTGTTGTTGTCTTCGTATGGGCAGAGGGAACACTGGAAGAATGCCGGCGCTCGTTCTAGCCGACCTCTTATATTGTGTTCTGCCTCCATGTGGAACAAGATGATCTACAAGGATATATATGGCAATGAGTATTGAGAAACATTGTGTTAATTAGTGTATCACAGGAAAATATAACCAGGACCTCATCATAAGAAACAAATTATATATATATAACTATAACTTCTAGACAGAATAATTAAAGAATAAAATTGTATGATGAGGAGCCTTTCTTGACGAATTTGCAAGGTTTCACTATTCTTCTTGAGGTCAAAGGCATTTTCCTAACAGCACTGACCTGAATAAGCAGTAAATGCCATTAATCAACGCTCCTCCAATACACTGACTAGTGTTCTTTAACCATATGAAACTACAAATTTCCTTCAATTACTTCATAACACAATAAACATCAGTCAACATTTCAAACCATCAATACACTCCATCTTACTCACCTGAGGTCCGCGTGTCTCAAAGTCACAGAAGTTGCACTTATATGTGTAGTTGACCATGTGTGGTGACTCAAGGTGACGCTCCATTACCATTTCACTTTCCGTCTTAAAGGTACAGAACTTGCAAATCTTAAGTGGAACTTGGAGATGGGAGTTCTTTTTGCGTGTAACCTCCAGCTGCTTCTCCAACAGCTTCACTCCCATCTATAAAAGATATGGGAGTTACAGGGATGTACAGATACAGAACAAGATGGAAATTGATTATCAAAGAGAATTATTTCCAAATTACATCAGCAATTCTATTAGAAAAGAATAGATATACTGTACAGTATGCCTCCACTAATGACACTAACGGGGCTTATATTAATATGAATAGTTTATATAGAAATGAGAAGTGGGAATGTAAATATTCCAATTAAAGCCAGTAAAACTTACAATTCCCTCCCTGGACGGCTGTGTCTTCATCTTTTCAAGTTTTCTTTTCTGCATACGTAGGAGGTCAGACTGTAGGAACTCCTGGGCTTGGTTCAAACCCAACTCCATCATGAATTTACCCAGAGCACTCTTGTAGTATGGCTCCCACCTGTCACAGTAAAAAGAACAATACATTAAACATCACATTTTAAATTCTTATTATCCCAAACAAATTTAACTTACATATACGATTGGGGAAACACCAATATTATGGATGATGAATGGGGAAGAATAAATAGTATCTCACTTACTTTCCGAGGTAGCTGAGGTCTTCTCCTTTTTCCTCTTCCACCTTGGACTCCTTTTCTAGGTCCACTACACTGTCTGTATCACTCTTATCTTTGTCCTTGTTTTCCTTATCATCGTCATCTATCACTTCTGGCTCGTCCTTCTTTGCCTTCTCTTCCGCTTTGGTAACTTTCTCGTCCTTCTTGTCCTTTTTGGCATCTTTTCCCTCGTCACTGTCCTCCTTGGTATCGGAGTCACTCTTTACACTATCGGGAGTGCTGTCTTTGGTATCTGTGTCACTATCTCTACCCACTTTATCGATATCTGAACCTTTGTCTTTATCCTCAGATTTATCGTCCTTCCCTTCTTTATCTTTGGTTTCTATCTCTTTCCCATCCTTCATCTTTTCCTTATCTTCTTCCTTCTTTTCATCTGCTGCTTTCTTCTCTTTCTCCTTTTTCTCTTCTTCCTTCTTCTTTTCTTCCTCATCCTCTGACTCAGCCTGCTCCTCAACTTCCTCTCCTGCTGCTAATCTCTTTTGCCTTTCCTCTTCCCTCTTTTTCCTTCTTTCTAACCGCTCTTTATCCCTCTTCTCCTTATCTGCTGCCTCCTTCCCTTTCTTGTCATGCTCATCCAGTTCCTTATTTATTCTCTTCAAGAATTCTTTAATTGGCTCCTGTGTAAAAAATACAGCATTTGATTATTCATAAAAACTTACAAAACTCCATTTTTCTTGAATTCAACAAAAAATGACAACTAATAAAAACCATGGTCAGGCTATGAAATGAATTTGTTTACTAACTTTTCCTGTGTACATTCATATCTACATAGTATTTACAGTTTCTCCTCCTCTGTATGAAATGACATTCTAAATTACATTTTTAAAGATAATCTTCACCTTCCATGCAGACATTGACCTTCACCTCATTTTTATTGCTAATACCAGTATGTGTTACAGTCATTGTAGCACACTCTTTGAACACTAACCTTAGGTTTACCCTCCATGACATAGGGAACAATGAAGGATGGTGCCTCAATGACATAAGCATCATCTTGTAGGTGTCCCAAGCTGTTGTAGTATTGCTGGAGTTGTGCCAGGTGCTGTGAGTTCATGGGCACCTGTCCTCCCTGGGACAGGAGCACCTGCAGTAAGAGTGCAGGTAAACAGATAAGTGAGGCAGTATAAGGATCAACTCAACTTATATATACATAGTTCTTCATTATAAATGCAAATGAACATTAACAGACTTATAAGCTCAATTAACAATTCATTTACTATTTTGATACAAAAATTTTCAGTAACTGGTGGGTTTCTATAATTATAGTTTTACTTTGTAATGCAAAATGACAGACAATGCAAATTAAAATTATTATTTACAGTCCTGTATATAAACAAACCAAGTCTATATTACTTTGACTTGTTATATTTCTCAGCCCGATACAAACCTGTTGCAGTGCCGTGATATATGCAGACTGGAGACCCTGAGCTGGCACCCCTCCTGTGATAGCCTGTATGGCATTTTGTATGCTCATATTAGAGACAGTGTTGGATGAGGTGGTGGTAGAGCGTGGGTGGATGGTCTGAACAGAAGAGGAGCCAGTAGTGTTAGACTGAGCCACTGCAGCTGCCAGATTTCCTTGGTTCTTCAGCAGTGTGTTGGTGTCAATGATGATCACGTTGGGATCTTTTGCTTTGATCTGCAAACCATTAAAAAATGTACCATGAGTGAAAGAAATAGCATTGTGCACATCATGTTGTGTATGGAACAAATAATAAGTAACAAAATGATATCCCAGGGATGAAACAAGAAAACAAAGTAGACAAGAACTAGGAAGGATTGGAAACATAGTTTATAATCTGGAACATAGTTGATACCGGTACATAATGCACTCATACAATTTCTTATATCAGTCACATCCGGCAATACACTATCAATCACCTGTCAAGAAAAGACAGACCAAGGATCATGATATAAGGAGAAAATATTGTCCCAATAACTATAAATAACAAAAATCTGTCAGGATTGACCATTTGTACAGTTAGCAGCAAACATATTCCTCAGTTATATAATTACATCAATTAAATTAACTTATATGAAATACATGTCTATAAGTTACTCCATCACCTTAGATTATGACATCATTTGACATTCATAAATAAAACTTGAAGCCAACTCATGCCAGTTGACCTGAAACCTACTGGTACTGTATTCATGAGAGATGGCAAAATCAGTCCGACTTAATATTAACTATGTAGAGCTGTTAGAGCTTTATGTTCTAGAAACTTATATAAGTACAGTACCGTACTGTACCTGAGAAGCTTGGCTGTCATGAGTCACAGAGCATTGTTGAAGTTTATTTATTAACCATAAAAGCCTATTTGCTCCAAACAGGCACATCATAACATTGCCATTGAAGCCTCCTGACCCCAATTAGCTATTTCTAGCCACTATTATGTAGGCCCATTTAGAATTATTAAATGGAATCTAGCATCTCCCATCACTATATTATGTTGCACTGTTGCCTTCAAGAGAGGGTGCTCACCCAATCCCCAATCCCTCCCTACATTACAATGGTAATGGTTGGAAAAGAGTTTGGAACTCCTTTCCTCCATCTTTTCTGAATGTAAACATACTTTGACCTGTTCTCTAGATAACCTGCCAGGCAATAAAGTTACTGAGAGCTCATGACCAAACAAATTTCATTGGCATTTCAGGATAGAAATGTATGACCAAGTCAATGTCCTCAAATTTCAATGAAAGGTACAGTTGCCAAAAAAGGTATTACGACAACTATTGATACATGATTAAATATATTAATGTCCATAGTTGTTTGTAGGGATTATAAGTATGTATTACAGAAGGATATGTATATTTCCTTCTGTTATTCTGTTAGACATATTTGCCCAGGTTTACCCCTACTTTAAAATTCAAGTTTTGTATTCTTATTCCAAATGATAAAATAATACTGTACCTAGAATCATGAAGTACTTCCCTAGCACAAAAATTACAAGGAGACCTACTCAGCCCATTAATATCTTTTTGTAGTCAGCTTAGGACCATCATACAATACATGTTCACAACTTACATGTTGGTATGCGGATGGAAAGTAAAGTTTATAACATCTTCACTACAGGTCAAAGGGATCTTCACTAACAGTCATGATTTAAGATCTTGAATCAGATCAAAACTCATTCAACTTCATTTTCATTCTGAATTAATGGACAAAACAGATGGATTCACTGGCTAAACTAGTTCATAAAATGTTTGCTTTACCTGTAATACATACAGTACTGTACATATCTTCACTACACAACCCAATGAACATAGTAGTCGGGATAACTTCAAATTGTGCACATGAATCTTCACTATACCCACCACAAACTACCTACACTATAGTTGTATGAATGACAAGAAGTGATTAAAGGACGTATAGTTAATCCAACCATAGCACAACCAAAAGGCCTGGAAGTTTGTACAAAACTATATGAAGCCGGAGAAAAAGCAAACTTTGATTGACAATATGCTTATTATTTATTAACTTTAGTTTAGAATAATAATTTAAGCATATTTATCTCCATATATAATACAGTAAGTAGTATAGGTCATCTTTATCATCAAATTAGCCAACCCTCACTCGCGAGTTGTCAAGTCTGTCCCCCTTGCCTGCTTCGCAGGCTTTTGCCCCACCCCCTCGCCTGCTTCATGGTATAGTGGCAACTAAAGATGTAATTTTATGGTCTTTAGGGTATGCTAGGTGGATAGAGAATGTGTAGAAGTTAAGATGTGCAAGAATTTTGCTTATTGTAGTGAAGTTGTTAAGTGTGGGTGTGTAGGGGGTGGTGATTGGGTATTATTTTATTTTCATGGTAAAGAAAGTGGACCCCACTTCACATATCTTCAATATACATCACCACTATTCTCACTACTACACATCACCACAATAACACTTATCACACCAACATCTCAACACCTTCACTTCCCACTACATGTCTCTATTATCCCCACTTTAATATACGGTACATCCTGTTCAGAGTACTACAGTACATCAATTTTCGAACATTCACAATAGCACCTATTGCTTGCTAACCAGAGTAATTAATGATATTGTAGTGGATGAGTAATTAGAGATTCCTTTGTACTCCTTGATTACAAAGACTCAGTTGTAATTAATTATTGCCTGATAAAATTACAAAAGTGAAGAGTCAGTCAACTGAATGAGCATTTATGTAAGCTAAGAGTGTGAGGACTACGGTATCATCATCATCATCAATGTATATTAAAAATTGTATTGTAACCTTTTCAAAATTTCAAAAGATCTCATATTTGAAATTTTAACGATTTTACTATAAAATGTTTCATCTTCACTACTCCCAATTTTTTTCCAATTTTGAACGATTCTACGATAAAATGTTTCATCTTCACTACTTCCTCACTACTTGACATCTTCACTACCTGATGCGACATCAGATTAAGGGGTGGGGGTGGGGTGAGCTCAGCGAGCCGCGATTTTGGGGGGAGGGCGAGTGTAGCGAGCAGCGCCGCAGGCAAAAGCACCCACGGCGTAGCCGTGGTGGGCGAAGCCAAGGGCTTGTCTATAATTAAAATAACAGAACTAACATATTTACAACATTACTAAGTTTATTTATCCTTGAGTTTGAGCTTCTTTAGCGGAAACTGTAAAATTGGATTATGTTTATATTGGATTATCATCATCATCAATGTATATTAAAAATTGCAACCTTTCCAAACTTTCAAAAGATCACATATTTGAAATTTTAACGATTTTACTATAAAGTGTTTCATCTTCACTACTCCCAATTTTTTTCCAATTTCAATCGATTTTACGATAACATGTTTCATCTTCACTACATCCTCACTACTTGACATCTTCACTACCTGATGCGACATCAGATTGGTGGGTGGGGGTGGGTGGAGGGGCGAGCGAAATGAGCCGCAAGTGGGGGGGGGGGAGCGAGCGCAGCCAGCAGCGCCATAGGCAAAAGCACCCACGGCACAGCCGTGGTAGGCGAAGCCCAGTGCTTGTTATTATATACCCGGTATTTTAATAATAACTAGCCTGGACGGCAAAGGCTGGGTTGGACTCATACCTGTTGCACAAATGTTGTCTCAGGCAATACTAGATTAATTATCAGATAAGGAGGCTCCTAGAGACAATTGATTAAACCAAGAGCTTTAATCAATCTGAATAAATCAATTAACTATTTCATAGTATCATAGCACTGCTTCATTACATCAGGTCAATCAGTTAATTACGTTTTGTCAGCTTTCCAATACTGTACAATACTTTGTAGTGGCAATGTAAAAAAAAAAATTAAATAAGCAGAAAACTTGCATTATAAGTGACAATGGTCCAGATGTGATTAGGAAAAAGATTCTATAGAGGGAAGGAAAAGCTTAAGAGGCAAGTGGCAATATCAAAGAAACAAGCATAGGAGATGTGGAGTTGAAACCTGAATATTGTAGGAAGGCAGATAGACAACAAGGATGTAGTACAAGGAAAACCGTGAGTACCACAGAGGATAAAAGTGGAAAAATCGAAGTGGCAGAAAGGAAGGCAAGTGAGAAAAGGAGACAATATTTTGAAACACCTAAAATGTAGAAAATAATAACAAAATTAAGTAAATCAAATGGTGGAAGGTTCATCTGAAAATGTTAAAGAAACAAAGAGTATCAATGGAGATGAAAGATGGAAAGGCACCTGGTCTATCTTGTTGAGGCAGTGTTATGAAAAAGTTAGCTGGGAAAACGGGTATTGCTATAAGTAGCCTATGTAACTTTAGAAGAAGCAGGAGCATATCATCATTAATTCAGGGTATTTAATACTTTCACCTACATCTATACACAGCATCATCTACAAAGGCAAATGAATTATCATTACGCACAAAATGAAGCAAAAGATCTCAATCTCATCTCTAAATTCAGTCCAGATTACCCAAGCTTCTCAATAACATATCCAAGACCATTATCACATTAGACTACTTGTAAGGAACTGACTGTACTAGTGACAGTACAAGGAATTGCCACAGTGTAGAGCATGGTACACAATACCATGTTACACATCCTAAGAGATGCCCCTCTCATTCTAATGTTACCGGTTTGGCAGGTAGCACATTATTATGAATAAAAGTTCATTCAGTACTTCACCTAAACTTCCCTCTATTTTCACCCATTCAAAGTTAAACCATATAAACAATTACAGTGGTACAGTACTTCTACATTTAATAGCAAAATCTAAAACATAAGAACGCACAAGAATTTATAACATTGCAGGTCTTTTGATCCAGTTTTTGAAAGCATAAACAATGTACAACACCGCTTACAAAAGAATGCTAATTGTATAAGCATGTACTGTGTTGTGGACTCCGTGTGTTCTCACACCTAGCATACATGTAAATTTCCTAGTTGACAAAACTCGTTAAGCTGCTGACTTCATTACATAAATGACAAGGAAACGGTGTTTGTGATGCCCAGTATGTGTGGCAAGTGTGAATAAATGTTACAGTACCCAGTAGCTTCCAAACTGCTTACTTTTTCACTGGCCTAACAATAGTTTGACAAAAGTAGGTCACCAAAATCACTCCACAACATGTCAATCAATAGAGGAGTATGCTGGTTCCATTTAAATGCAGTTCCATTTAAATGCAGGTTATGGAAAAGATAATCAAAGAAAATGTTCCTCTGATGATGTGCCCAGAATGTATATATACAATACCTTATCTACCACATCTAATTCCTAATGAACTCAAGCATTGAATTATAATTCCACGTGCCGCCTGATACAAACTCTCGGTATCATACCACCGAGAATTTTGTGTAATTTGTGTAAGCCTAACCAAACTGGAATGAAATGCAAATAACTCACCGTCACTTCTTTCTTTTCCTTTTGAATCTTCTTTACTTCAGCGTCACTTATAGCAAGGGGGTCACTCTCCTCGATCATTTCTATGTCACTAGAGTCATCCTTTATTACCTCGTTCGTGATCTTGATGTCATCGTCATCGTCTGTGTACTTCTTGGGAGTCTTACGTGCACGGAGCTGGCGTGTCACGGGGATCTCCTGAATGTCATCGTTGCTTTTTGATTTCCTCTCTTTCGTCTTTGTGGTGCTGTTATTGTTGTTGTTACTTTCACTGCTGTCTTTTTTGGAGCTTTTCTCACTCCCCTTAGATTTCTCTTTGTCGTCTTTTTTAGCCTTTCCTTCACTTGCCTCTTCTTTCTTATCCTTTTCAGCATCCTTTGACTTATTATCATCTTTGTTTTTACCCTCATTTTTGTTTTTATTTTCATCTTTGTTTTTATTATCATCTTTGTTTTTATCATCATCTTTGTTTTTATCATCATCTTTGTTTTTATCATCTTTATTTTCAGCCTTTTTCTCACTATCACTGCTTTTATCTTCCTTTTCCTCTTTTTCTCCACTTTTATCGGCCTCTTCCTCAGTCTTATCCGCCACACTATTCTCTTTTTTATCACCTTCCTCCACACCTACATCTTTTTCCACAACACTGTCACTTTCATCATCCACTTTGTCACTCTTTTCCTCATCACCATCATCCTTTTTTTCCTCAACTTCCATTTTCTCACCATTTTTTCCTTCCTCCAAATCCTTCACTTCCTCATTGTGTTCCTGAGTTCTCTCCACTGAAGCATTTAACTTCTGCTTAGGGGAGTCTTCAAACCCACCCTCCTCCCTCCCATTCTGCTGTTCCTCAGAATCCAAGTCCTCCTCTCCCTTCTCCATGTCGCCGTTGATTTGCGGCTTCTCAGACTCGCCGTTCTGTAGCTTCACTTCCTCCACTTCTTTCATTCCATTGATGGCTTTCACTTTCTCACTCTCTGCTGCTGGAAAGAGACAACAAGATTAAACACTTGGAAAAATCTGGGTATGGTAAATAATACAAAATAATGGAAAATACTGTATACCGTACTGTATATACCATTATCTCCCTTCCTACTATTTTGCCCAATATTGAGTCATCATATATAAGCCTTACTAAATGGAACATATTAAGCTCTTTAACACAATGACTGTGCAATAAATATTTTACTTTGCCTGATTACTCGACACATCAGAGTAATGATAATACAGAGACCCCAGGATATAAAACTATCTCAAATAACCCATACATCATAGTGATTGTCCAGTATATAAAAGGCTCCTGAATGTGTCAACAAGATATGACAAGATCAACCTAATTATGCCATTAACATATTTTATGGAAAGCAATATCCTTCGTTTTAAATCTTACATAAAAACTGTCATTAGTACACTAACCATTAGCCATAATACTACAAATGACATTTTAAAATTGACACTTGTAAAAATGTGTCAAATCAAAGTTCATCCAATGGTCTACAAAACAAAGTGTGTGGTTAAGGTAAGTTTTGCAAGGCTTAGATAACCTTGGCAATAATTTCTGATAAGGAACTGGCACTGAGTATTACTGAAGATAAGATCAGTGAGGTTGTTACAGCAAAATAATCCAGTGACAATGTGGCAAGAGACAGATATCATATTGCTATGGCAACAATACCACAGTAGTTAATCTATCACAACCTCACACATATAAATAGCACATAATGTAATCCATATCTATAATCCTATGACTTGGCAAACATACGGTACTGATGGATGTGTAGGACAACATGAATTACAGTACTAAGTTGATACACATAACAGTCATGAGTAAAAACTTAACGGTGGGAAGAGTAATGCTAATGTAATTACAGTACTTAACAATTTCACAACATACCAACTGCAGATTCTTCCAAGGTGGCTGTGGCCTCACCCTCGGACATTTTGGAGGTTGAATCTGAAAGAGTGGCATTCATTAGATGTCAGAAATTACTGCTGCAGAGGGGTAACCATAAACAAACTACAGTACACATTCATAAGTCACATCACTAGTTTAGGCTAACTGTTGTTTTGCCATATTTCAAAATAAAATACAAGTTCTTGGACACTAAATATTTTTTTTATAGATAGATTTGACAACATTTGACCGATTTCATTCCAAAGTATGGTATCAATGATAATTCATAGATTATATAATACTCTCATTCATCTACCAGACTAACGAAGCTAACGACATGGTACTTTTTAGCCTGTACCGGTACTGACAGGATTGATTGAAGGATTACATTATATCCGGCATAATTACATTTACCATTTTCCGTCCCGTATACAACCATGGTATAACTATTGCACCTGTATCCACGGCAGTAGTACTGTAGTTAGTCTAGTCTCACTATGCTACATGAATATCCACCTGTGCATCCAGTAGTCCTATAACTATAAACATATGTACATCATTGATCTCTGTAGTAACCTGCCACCAATCTGCACACAAAACTTCATAAACTATCAAATCACCAATTTACCATCATAATTCTGAAATATAAGTAAAAGCAATTCCCTTGTATTATCAATATAAAAAAAAAACTAATGATTGCAATAAAGCATCTGTAAACAACTGTCGCAATGTGTTCCTTTGAAAACACAAAATTTATGTGGAGTTAAACAAAAAATCCCACTGCAAAATACGCAACCCACCCGCGCTCAACATTACGAAATGAAGAATTTGTATATAAAGCATTGCACAACACTTTATATGATTGAAAACACTGCCTCATCAATATAAACTGCACAAAATTGGTTTCACTATAGCTTACTGGTACATAACTGTCATTCATTTAGGATGTATACAGCATGTAGTAACTTACAGCAAAATGTGAGGTGGTTGTCATATAATCTACATTAATAACACTGGTGCTGAAATATTATAACAATGGCTTTCATGACTGTCCAACATTAGTGTAGTGTATATACTTGGTAGCTGATACAAATGCAGTTATTCTAAGATGTTCCTTATAAATATTGCACTATTTGAGTTTTACCTGTATTAATTCTGTAATTCATAACTTAGAGACTGGCTAATAATGCTAATAGCCTATACCAGATTTACACGTTGGCTAGTTGACATTGATTTTAACAGTACTGTAGTAATATGACGAACAACATTTTGTATAGGCTATCTAAGTCAATGGAAAATTATCCATGTAAAACTCTTTTCATTCTCTCCCCAATTCATTTGCAAATTGTAGACCTATACTTTCAGCCACAGACCTAACCATCAAAACTTGAAACTTCCTAAGGCCTATATTCTGGCTCTGTCACACAACTTTTCCCACAACTAGGAAACCTCTCTGGGTCAAGGGGTTAACAGTTACACATTTGGTGAGAAACTATCTAGACTCTCAACTTGGATTACTGTACCAATATGGAACCAGTACCCAAAATACATACTGTACTGCACCTGTTTATCCGGGCTGTTCGGCTAGACAGCTTGAGTAACTTCAATAATAACAACAACTTGGCAAAATCCATCAACAAGCATTGAAACAATAACACCTTGTCACAGAGTAACCCACCTACTGTAAATACTTGAGGTACCAGTAGCTACAAAAGAGAGGAAAGTGAAAAAAAATTGTAGTTTGTTGACAGGCAGACAGTAAAATGTTATTACTGTCTTTTTGTCAACAAACTATAACTTTAGCTCGCTTTCCTTCCAGTTGTAAATATCTCACAAGTAGTGAGGTGTACCAGATTCAAATGTGGGCAACTGTACATGTAAACCAGAGCCATGGTACTGTACTGTACATAGGAGCTGATACATAGCAGCCCTGCAATGTATTCACAACAGGAAAAATTATCACACTGTACAAACTATGCAAACACAACCAATTCAGTATGTAAACAAATTATCAGAAATCCGTCACAGGTTGTTTTAACATCTGCTAAATTCCATCCTTTTCTTATGAATGTAAAGGAAGTTTTAATACTTGTCTCAATAAAACTTCCATTGGTTCCAGCTCACTCAGGTCTAAGTCAATTTTCAAACCAATAAACCAACTTATCCACAATGTAAACACAAATGAACCACAACATTAACAAACATAATCCTGCATCGATGTGGAATCTTAATATTAATAATAATAATCAAGAGTAAATAAATCCCCAAATTACATAAAAAAGGGTAAAACAAAAAAATCTGGTATTCTCAACATGGTGACCTAATTTCAGTGACAACAATAGCAACAGAAGAGAGTCACCACTAACACCAGCAACAGAGGGTCAACGCTCACAGAAATATGGAGATCGTGCAAGAGATAAACAAAAAACAACATTATTTTAAAACTCCCATAATATTTTGTAATAATAAATAAAATAAATAAAAGTGTTTATCAACTGACCACAAAAATATTCTCCTGTAGACCAGCAGTAAAAATGTCCACAATAACATTACTTTTAAAAAACTCCCTCATGTAATAATGTAAACAATGAGGTTATAAATAGACCTTGAGAATATAAAAGTGCATAATAACTGACCACGAAAATTACAACCTCAAAAAACTACCTTCATGCCACAAAATTCCACAATAATAAAAAAATATAAAAAATAACATTGATAAAAATCTCCTCGAATACCATAGTTACGTATTTTCAAGATGTGTTTGTTTTGGTGAAGAGAGACGAGTGATATTGAGACAAATTAAGTGACAGCTTGACTACCTACCAACCCACCAGACAAACCCACCCACCCACCACTCACCCACATGACAAACAAACAGGTAGGTACTATTAACGGTACATACATACATACAAACATACACTCCCCAACTTGTTATTGCTTTCTTGCTTGCTTTAATGAAATGAAACTTACTCCCCATCAAAATATTTATGTATACGTAATCCAAAGCAACCACAGTAATGTCATAATAAAGTACATGCTAATACAACTAATACCAATGTACAAACAAACACACTCACGCAAGCACACACACACACACACACACAAACGCACCTGAGTAGAGAGAGAGAGTGTAGGTGAGTGTGGGTGTGGTGGGGAGAGAGAGCGTGGGGAGAGAAAGAAGTGTTGGGGGGTGAGGGAGGGAGGGAGGAAAGGGGGGTTAGGGGGGAGGAGGGAGAGAGGGGTTGCTGCACTAGGGTGGTTGTGTGCGTATCCTAGATATGCGTGTGCGTGTGTGCGTCATATAATGTGTACACCCACCACTGACTGGCATGTGCACCACTCTCTCTCTCTCTCTCTCCATGTACACCTCCCCCCTCTCTCTCCTCCCCGTGTACGTGTGTATGTATATGTGCGTGTGTACGTGAAAAACTTGCGTGGGTCTCCCCCTCCCCCTACCCCCAACCCATGGAGTGTGTGTGTGTGCGTATGTACGTGTGTGCGTGGCGCTCTGTGTATGTGTGTGTGTGTGTACAACTTGTGCGCCCCCCTGTAACCCCCCCATCGCCCCAACCCCCCTCCTTCCCCCCGCACTGCTGCCGCTCCGCTTTGTTCCACACCACACCAGGGGCGCAACCCTCACCCCACTCCGCCCGCCCACTCACCGCCCTCACCGCCCACATATACAACCCACACCCTTCATACACAACACATACATCAATCCATCCCTGACCCACACCCTAGTCCAATCCCAAACCCCACCAGACTGTTATTATTGGTGTATTGAGGCGAGACTGTCATCCCACTCAGCTGGTGTTGGTTACGTCCCTCCACCCGCCCGGCTCTCCTCACTCCACCGGCGGCCAGACTCCACCCGGCAGGTCACAAATCCCTATCTGGCATATTATTCCACCTCTGCTCCACCTCTATTCCACCTATCCAAGCACTAAATTCCACCGACCAGGAGTCACACATGTTTCCGATCCAAACACAACATTCAAAGTTGCGCGGTAAAACGTGTCTCTTTCGCGCCTTCTCCTGTCACACTCCACTTTATACGTATTTTCACACATTTTATAGCCATTGAGGGCGTATTACTTCACATCACTATATGCACTACCACTACTTACATCCCTGAGCACCACTTTAGGCTTTAATTAACGTCAATGTCACTGGAAATAGGCGAAAATACTAGTCCACCATCGACTCCGGGGTGCACCCACTGGCCCAATATGGCGGCGACTGGTCACGTGACGGAAAACAGTGACGTCACCCCCAGCGCCGTACCAGCCAATCAGGGTTCGAGGTTTACGTCACGTGACCAGCGGCCCGTCCTCGACCAATCACAATCCGGAGATGCCGACTTATATGCCCCTATTCCCTTGAACCCCCCAATAAACCCCCCCACTCCTCCGCTCTTCCACTGGCCTCCCCCACCCCCCTAGTAAATCCCTCCCTATGAATCCCTCTGAGAATCCCCATATTTTGACCCCCCATAACCCCCCCTCCAACCCCCAACCCCCCAACCCCATGGCACCCCCTTCCCCAATAATTAACCTCACTGAATACCTTTGCTTGAACTACCATAATTATTATCATCACAAACCCCATGGCACTGACTGCTTCTCTAATAATTATTATGAACCCCATCGTCAATCCCTATTATAACCTCGATGATGGCACTCTCTGAACCCCCACTACAACAACAACAACCCATTGGCACCCATATACTTCCCCATTGACACCCCTGGCACCCCATAATAATGTATGTACAACCCTCCTTCAGCGCTGCCGGCAGGGAATTATAAGGCGGGCCCCCACGTGGTCAAGCCTACCCACCACTGTGTTGACCTTCAAGGTGCCAAGTTCATCTATGCCTCCGTCAGGTGTCAGGAGAAGAGAGGAGACACGGAGGGCTGGGAGCTAAGAGAGAGAGAGTTTAGACGACGAGGGAGAGAGAGAGAGGAGGGCGGTAGTGGGACGGGACGGTGATGGTGGTGGTGGTGGTGGCGAGGGTGGGAGAGAGAGAGACAGAGAGAGAGAGCGAGAGAGGGGGGCTGGGGAAGTAGGGAGGAAGGAAGAGAGAAGCGAGAGGGAGGGAAAATGCCGTGAAGGGAATGGAGCGACAGAGAAAAGAAAGCGAGAGAGGATGGAAGAAGAAGAAGGAAGGAAGGAGACGGCAGTAAAATGAGAGAGAGAGAGAGGGAGAGAAAGAGAGACCGAGTGGTGCGAGAGCGAGAGGGAAGGCGAGGAAGAGAGAGGGAGCAAATGCGAGGCAGAGAGTGAGTGAGTGAGGAAGGGAAGAGAGAGAGAGAGAGAGAGCGAGTGGTGTGAGGGCGAGAGAGATGGCGGCAGAGAGAGAGAGTGAGTGAGGAAGGGAAGAGAGAGACGGCGGCAGAGAGAGAGAGAGGGCGAGAGAGACGGCGAGAGAGAGAGAGGGAGGCAGATAGGAGGTGAGGGAGGGGCCCACAACCCAGCTACGGGACGGCCCGGTTCAGGTGCCTGTGTGTATATTGTTATTACGTGTTGGTGTCAGTGTCTCAGGGTCGGGTCTTAGCCACACACAACCTCCACTACTAGACATTCATTCTTAAACCTTTTTTTTTTTTTTTTAGGATTGGTTGGTCAGCAGGGGTCACCAAACAATAACACTATTTTATTTGTTTTCGTTTTGTATTTGTTTTGTTGTTTTTTATCAGCCCGTGACACTCTTTAGAACACGAGGACTCTATCTATTTACATAATGTTTGTTTGTTTGTTTGTTTGTTTTTCTTTTTCATCGGTGACATATTTTTCTGAAGTATGAGAAATATGACGCCTCATATCTTTACCTGTCTGTCTGTCTGTCACCCACCAACCAACATCATCATCTCCCAGAACAGTACACACACACACACACACACACGACGTAACACACACACACATACACACGACGTAACACACACACATACACACGGCGTAACAGACACACACACACACACGACGCAACAGAGAGAGACACACACGACGTAACACACACACACATACACATGACGCAACAGAGAGAGACACACACACAAACACACACACGACGTAACACACACATACACACGACGTAACAGACACACACACGCACACACAAACACACATACACACACACACACACACACAGAAAGTACCACAACACTTGAAACGGATGAATTAAGCCACAAACTCTCGAAATTTAATATAATTCCGTGGTGCCCGAGCTTAAACTTTTGGATGGAAATAGGCTCATGAAAACAGGAAACCACATCCCACGGGCGGAAAGTCCATTGAAAACATTTTGAAATAGACTTGGGGCCACAGTTTGGAAGGCTTGTATAGGAGAATCTAAAGTATGTTAATAATTAAATATCTGTAATAGGAGTATCTGGAGTAAATAAACTAATAAAATGTCTAATAAAATATAAAGTATGTTTTATTAATAGAATAGCTAGCCTATCTAGGAGATCTCAAATATATGTAACTATAATGAAATAGGCTATCTGGGAAAGTCAAAGGTATGTATGCATGTATGTAATAAAATATTTCGGAGAATCTCTGTAGGTATGTAACTCATAAAATATCGCTGAATTTGATAGCCTATTAATTATCCCGAGATGTCATTTTATTGCTATTAGAGTATTTAGTTAATAATCTCGTATCCCCACACACACACACATACCACGTACGTTCATTTAACTCTATATAACTTCATAAAGCGAATAGCTAGTCTACTTATTAATTGTTTTCCATTTGGGTGTCGTCATTCGTAATTGAATTCCCAGTTGACTAAGGATGTAAAGAGGTAGTTTTAATTGAGTTAGTCTGATCGGAGTGTGTGCTGTGTGTGTGTGTGTGTGTGTGTTTATGGAGAGAGACACATGTATGTACCATTTTGTACTATAGCCTACGATTGTGTGTGTACAGTCGGTGTCAAAAGTCGTAGGTGTTGTCGCCACATCTGCCCCCCAAAAAGTCATGATGGAAGTACAGTATGGAAATATAAGCTTCACAGACTCGTAAATTGAAAACCAGAGAAGTATATTGGTTCGCCTCTCGGAATATTATTTTTCTGTTTAATGAATGTGTTTGTTTGATTTATATATTATCCTTTCTATAGCTGTTATCCTTCAAGAACCGTACATTCCATGAGTGAGGCGATACAACTTTTTCCGCCGACTGTACATATCCTTGTTGAGTGTACGTACAACGAGTGTCACGGATGTAGAAACCCTTCGTTGTTTCCGTTGTGAAATCAATATAATTCCTTAGTTGATTATCTGACGGTCAGTGTTCAGCAGGTTGGTTGGTTGGTTGGAGGACTGGGGAAGGGAGGGAAGGGGGGACCACTGGGGAAAATAAAAAAATAGTAGTATTCTCCCTCATTTTAATAATTAGATTGCTTTTAAAAATACGTAATATTTCATTTATTGCCAATATTTTCCTTCATTTCATTCATTTACTTTGCTTTAGTGCTGTATGGAATAGGACCAGCCTTTCCTTATATGAATGAGCAGGAAGACATATTTTAAATGCCATAATTTCAACTTTTACTTTTACATATACATACAATAGCTCCAACATTAATTTTAGCACTGAATATTATCTTTAACGGTTACTCTCACTGCGAGAAGCAGACAAATACATAAAATATGGTGATATGCAAAAATATTATATTCATAACATTTTGGAATTCCTGAATACAGTGAGGGGGGATGGGAGTAGGGAGCAGGAATGGTGAATTCCTGAATACAGTGCGGGGTGATGGAAGTAGGGAGCAGCAGGAATGGTATTTTATTTCTTATTTTTCTTTCGATATTATATTATTTTGGCATTTTTATGAATGTATTTGGAAATAGTATTATTTTGGCATTTTTATGAATGTATTTGGAAATAGTATTTGAAATTGATTGAGATAAATGTAATTCTTTGAGCATTTGTAACAGTAATGCAATTATATCATTTAGTTTTCGTCATGAAATGCACTTGTATATAGTATATTTTCTTTTATTTGCTTTCATTGACACTCATTTGAATGGGCACTAATTTCCTTCATAATTCAGAATTAAATAGCATAATTATAGCGTCCATTTTATTACATAAATTACATAGTTGATATTTTATTATGAAATGCACTACACCTTCTTTTTGGCGGGAACTCGGAGCTGCCCCAAGGTAAGAAGATCTTCCTGTATTTCACATTATTATATTTTATGTTTTATTTTAGAAAGCTACAAACAATAGCAAGTAAGTCGAAGTGTTCTATTGATTACCAAAGACTTAAACAATATTTCTATGTGTTTTAATAGGATAAGTTAAAGTGATTAGGCTACGTAAATCATTTGTTTGTTTTGTTTGGATCTTATGCAAGAATATCCGTGGTATTGACGATGGCGTGGTACCGGTACGATGGCTCTGTTGTTTGTCTATGGTCTAAGCATTGGTTTAAAGAGAGAGAGAGAGTATATCTTTGGTTGAATAAACACATGGAGAGAGAGAGAGAGAGAGAGAGATGCAAAAGTAGTAGTGTATAAAAATTATTTGGTTGAATACACACACACACACACACACACACACACACACACAGAGAGAGAGAGAGAGAGAGAGAGAGAGAGAGATGCAAAAGTAGTAGTATTTAGTTGAGTATTTAGTTGAATACAGAGAGAGAGAGAGAGAGAGAGAGAGAGAGAGAGAGAAAGAGAGAGAGAGATGAAAAAGAAAAGTAGTAGAGTATAATATTATTGTTAGATGACTGGCCTGGGTAGGTTGATGAATGGATAGATTGCCCTACAGATTGTTAGATGAATGGAGAGATAGAAAGTTATACAGTATATAGTATAGTAGGATAAATCACCAGAGAAAAAGAGAGAGAGAAGTATATTCGTCTTTTCTTTCTGTTTTATGTAGGCCTATTTATCTATTTTGCGTGCTAGTGATGGGAGAGAGAAAAAAAAAAACAGTATCGTATTGTCAATGTGTTTATGTCATGGTAAACTCTATTTCTTTTCAGTATCGAGTCGTCAAAGGGATAATAATAAAGGTGTTGGAATCTATATAATGAGGATCGAGCGAGGAGTAACTATAAACACAGTAATCTCGTGTCTTGTTGGAACTTGGACCACACATGCATCTCTTCTCCCTCAACTCAACTCTCCTCGCCTTCATCCCTGCTGTGTGGTAAAGTGTTATTGGCAAGTTTGTTTTATTTCCTTCTGTCTATCTTTATACCATAGAGTTTCAGTTAAGTGTGTGTGTGTGTGTGTGTGTTGAGAGAGAAAAAAGTATATATATTAGTCTTTTTATGTTTTATTTATGTATTTATTCATTTATTTTGCGTTCTGTTGATGAGAGAGTGTGTGTATGAGTGTGTGTGTGTGAGAGAGAACGTATATTAGTCTTTTCTTTCTGTGTGTGTGTAAGGACGTATATTCGTCTTTTCTTTCTTTCTATGTGTGTGTGTGTGTGTGTGAGGACGTATATTCGTCTTTTCTTTCTTTCTGTGTGTGTGTGTCATTTTTTGGGGTTGTTGTTCTTGAGAGAGAGAGAGAGAGAGAGAGAGAGAGAGAGAGAGAATAAGTGTGTGTGTGTGTGTGAGTAACAGAACACATATCTATTTTATCTTTTCTTTTCTTTCTCTCACCAATTTCCTTCTTGTTTTCTTCTATTCGTTTTATCTTTTTCATTTCATTTTTCGCCTGGGTTTTATTAATACCACGACTTTTTTTATTACTTTTTTTTTTATTTCTCCCTGTAGTTTATCTTTCCCATCCATTATTTTTTATTTGTATCTCTGTGTCCAGTTTCTCTTCATTCTTTTCTTCCTTTCTTTTCTATCCTTCTTTTTTTCCTTATTATCTATATCTTCGTGTCTTTTCATTCATATTATCCTTCTCTTCTCTTCCTTTCTCCCCCTTTTTTTCTTATTATTTTTTTCTTCCCTTCCTTTCTCCCTATTTTTCAATTATTATTATTTTATTCTTTTCCTTCTTTTCTATACATTTAGAGTTATCAGTTTTCCTTCCTGTCTCTCTTTTTTCTCTATTATCATTTTTCTTCACTTCATATATCTTTACTTAACTTCTTTCTCCTTTCCATCTTCGTTTCCTGATTCCTTTTTAATCTCTTTATGCCCCTTCCTATCTTTCCTTTCTTTTCTTCCACTCTCTCTCTCTCTCTCTCTCTCTCTCTCTCTCTCTCTCTCTCTCTCTCTCTCTCTCTCTCTCTCTCTCTCTCTCTCTCTCTCTCTCTCTCTCTCTAGTTATCCTTCATTTTCCCATTCCAACTTCTCTCTTTGGGAAACTCATATTTTTTTCCTTGCCATACAGTTTATTATTTTCAGTTCTTCCTTCCTTCATTCATTCTTTTCTTCTATCTGTTCTTTCCCTTTATTCACCAACCTGCCTCCTCTCTCTCTCTCTCTCTCTCTCTCTCTCTCTCTCTCTCTCTCTCTCGTGAGCAATAATATATTTATCACTGTTTTTCTCATTGTAAATGTGTGTGTGTGTGTGTGTGAACAATATTTTTTGATGGCGTGTGTGTGTGTGTGTGTGTGTTTGGATAATTAGTAGTTGATTGTGTGTGGGTGTATTTTGACTAAAGGTGTGTGTGTGTGGAAATTTTATTATTGTGTGTGTGTGTATGTTTGGAAGAAATTTTATGGTGTGAGTGTGTGTGTGTGTGTTTTTCCCATATCTATAATACATAAATAATATAATAATGTAATAAACTTGACCTACATAAAAATAATAATCAATTTCATATCTTGTCAGCCATTTTGTCCTTCCTTTCCTCTCTCTCTCTCTCTCTCTCTCTCTCTCTCTCTCTCTCTCTCTCTCTCTCTCTCTCTCTCTCTCTCTCTCGTCTGTGTTTTTATTTCGTCTTTTTTTTATCATATATATTTTCCTCCTGGTTCGTCAGTGTGTGTGTGTGTGTGTGTGTGTGTGTTCTGGGTATTTGTTATTGTTTGTGTTTTCATTGTTGTTGTGTTTGTGTTTGTGTGTGTGTGTGTGTGTGTTTTATTTTCATTATTTATTGTTCCAGAGAGAGAGAGAGAGAGAGAGAGAGAGAGAGAGAGAGAGGAAAACAGATACAGGGAAGGAAAAAAAATATATAATGATAGTGATAATCTCTCTTTACTTCCTCTCTCTCTCTCTCTCTCTCTCTCTCTCTCTCTCTCTCTCTGTCTGTCTTTGTCTTCGCCTCTCCCTCGGCTTTCTCACCCTTCTTCCCCTCTCCCTCACCCTCTTCTTCCCCTCTCCCACCCTTTTTATCTCTTTCTACCTCCATTACATACAGTAGTTCCCCTCTCCCTTACCTTCACTCTCCCCTCTCCCTCTCCCTTTTCCTTTCCCTTCCCTTCTCTTACACTCATACTGTTTTCTTTGCTCTCTCTCTCTCTCTCTCTCTCTCTCTCTCTCTCTCTCTCTCTCTCAGTTTTCCATGTCATCTGTTATCTTTCTCTCTCTCTCATCTGTTCTCTTCTCTTTCTCTCTCTCATCTGTTTATCTCATGTCATCTATCTTTCGTCTGTTATCTTTCTCTCTCTCTCATCTGTTTATCTTCTCTCTCCCATCTGTTTATCTTTCTCTCTCATCTGTTTATCTCTCTCTCATCTGTTTATCTTCTCTCTCTCATCTGTTATTTTTAGTCTCCCTCTCATCTCTTTATCTCCTCTCTCTCATCTGTTATCTTCTCTCTCTCATCTGTTTATCTCCTCTCTCTCATCTCTTTATCTTCTCTCTCTCTCATCTGTTATCTTCTCTCCCTCTCTCTCTCTCTCTCATCTGTTTATCTCCTCTCTCTCATTCAGTTTCTCCTATCCTCTGCTATCTTTCATTCCATCTCTTTCCTTCCCTTTCCATTCCTCATTCCCTCTCTCTAATCTCTGCCTTCCTCACTCTCTCTCTTATCCTTATATCTTCCCTCAGTTACTCTTTATCATTCTCTCTCTCTCTCTCTCTCTCTCTCTCTCTCTCTCTCTCTCTCTCTCTCTCTCTCTCTCTCTCTCTCTGTCAACATATGTCATTGATTCACTCACATTCATTCAACATCTATATGCTATTATCAATCATATTAATTATTCATTTTCGTTAATCTCTTTCATTGCACAGCACACACACACACACACAGATTCTCTCCATAATATCACACACACATACACACACACATCCTTTCCATAACACACACACACAGATTCTCTCCATAATAACACACACACACACACACACACAGATCCTCACCATAATAACACACACACACACACACACACAGATCCTCACCATAATAACACACACACACACACACACACACACACACACACACACACACACACATATTCTGTCCATAAATACGAACCCAAACATCTGATACTGAGCCAATATCTGCTGGACAACAAATGCCCATCAACAAGCGCAAGCCTAATTAGGGACGTACGTGTGTGTGTGTATGTGTGTGTGTGTGTGTGTGTGTGTTTGTGTGTGTGTTTGTAGAATATGTGTTTGTGTGTGTGTTATTTTGGTGAGTATCTGTGTGTGTGTATTATTATGGAGAGTATATGTGTGTATGTGTGTGCGTGTGGATAGAATATGTGTTTGTGTGTGTGTGTATATATTATTAAAGAAAAATTCTGTGTATGTGTGTGTGTGTATTATTATGGAGAGAATATGTATGTGTGTGTGGATAGAATATGTGTGTGTGTGTATATTAAAGAGAGATTCTGCGTGTGTGTGTGTGTGTGTGTGTGTGTTGATATAAGGTACTGTTGGCAATAATTATGAGTGGCTGAGTTTTGTTGCATCAGTGAGGTGAGTTGGATTGCATGGATGAAAAGATAAAAATGTGGGTGATTGGATGGATGGATGGATGAACGATTTAATGAATATGGATGAATTGAATGTTTGTATGGATGGATGGATGAATGGATTGACGATTTTATGAATGTGTGTGATTGGATGGATGAATGGATGGATATGCACTATAGAGAGTAGATGGATGATTAAATGTATGGATGAATAGATTAATTTGTGTGAGTGGATGATTAAATTAAAATGGATGACAAAGATGGATGAATAAACAGATGAAATAATGGTTTAGTATATGGATGACTATTTGGACACATACATAAATGGATGCAGGAATTATTTGTGGTTGATATAATTTGACTTGGATGATAATTAAATCTAAATGGATGATGTATGTTTGTACACTTAGATGGATGATAAATATATTGGTTGAACTAATTTATACATCCATTCATTTATAATTATGTATGGTCACCCTAATAATTGTAATTAGATGGGTTAATAATTATAATTAGGTGGTTTTACACGGGGATATGATAAAAGGATAAATGTGTGTGTGTGTGTGTGTGTGTGTGTAGGTGTGTATGGTTGGCTGGGCAGGTGTGTGTGTGTGGCTGGGTAGGTGTGTGTATGGTTGGCTGGGTAGGTATATGTAGGTGTGTGTAGGTGTAGGTGTAGGTGTATGTATGGTTGGCTGGGTAGGTATATGTATGTATAGGTGTATATATGGTAGGTATATATAGATGTATATAGGTGTACGTGTATGGTTGGCTGGATAGGTGTATATTTAATTAGTGTAACATCCTTGTTAAGTGATAATATGTGTGAACGAGGGATATACCTTGTACTTATTATATATATATATATATATATATATATATATATATATATATATATATATATATATATATATATATATATATATATATATATATATATATGTTACATAATATTGACCATATAACATTTTATCTTAAGAAAGTATTATGAATTAAATTGACATGATCATTTTAAACAAACAACTAACTAATTAATTAACCAACTGAATTACATGTACGAGTATATTTATGTAGGCCTATAGGATGCTATATGTTTGTATGTATGTATGATATAATTAGTGGCTGTAATCGTGTTTATCCATCTCTTTCCTTCAGTTCACATTAATTTCCGGCACCATTTTTTATATGTTCTTAATCTCTCTCTCTCTCTCTCTCTCTCTCTCTCTCTCTCTCTCTCTCTCTCTCTCTCTCTCTCTCTCTCTCTCTCTCTCTCTCTCTCTCTCTCTCTCTCTCTCTCTCTCTCTCTCTCTCTCTCTCTCGGTCATAGAGGCGCCACAAGCCACCAACAAAAAGGGCATATGTAATACAGACTCTCTTTTTCTATATAATATGGTCCACCTTTCTCTTTCTCTCTCCTCTTTCTACTTTTCTACTTTTTCCCTACTTTCCTATACTTTGTCTCATCTTTCTACTTTCATACTTTGTATCTCCTTTTCCTACTTTCCTTCTGTTTTTTCTAGTTTTCTGCTTTGTCTAATTTTTCCTTCTTTCCTACTTTGTCTCTCTTCTCCTCTTTCTACTTTCCTACTTTGTCTCTCCTCTTCCTACTTTCCTACTTTGTCTCTCCTTTTCCTACTCTGTCTCTCATTTTCCTACTTTCCTATACTTTGTCCATCCTTTTCCTACTTTCCTACTTTGTCTCTCATTTTTCTACTTTCCTAATTTACCTCTCCTCTTTCCTACTTTCCTACTTTGTCTCTCCTTTTCCTACTTTCCTACTTTGTCTCTCCTCTTCTTACTTTCCTATACATTCCATCTTTTATCACCTAATCTCTCTCTATTATTCTCCTTTCCTTATTTCCTTTTCTGTATTTCCTTTCTTTTTCTATCCTTTTAATCTTTGTCAGCATTGATTTACACACTCTCTCTCTCTCTCTCTCTCTCTCTCTCTCTCTCTCTCTCTCTCTCTCTCTCTCTCTCTCTCTCTCTCTCTCTCTCTCTCTGCTGTTGGTTATCATTAAACTATCATCCCTTCTCTATTTCCTTTCCTTTTGACGTATTCTATCTTCCCCTCTGCTTTCCCCTTCTTCTCCTTTCTCTTTCTCTTCCTTATCTTTCATCATTCTTCCCTTACTTTCCATCCTCCCCTATTCTTCATTCCTTTGTGTTCGCTCTTTTCATTTGCCTCTCTCTCTCTCTCTCTCTCTCTCTCTCTCTCTCTCTCTCTCTCTCTCTCTCTCTCTCTCTCTCTCTCTCTCTCTCTCTCTCTCTCTCCATTTGTCTACCTCTATCCTCTTGCTTCTTTCTCTCTACCTCTCTTTATCCTTCCCCTCTCTTATCTCTCTAACTTTTTCTTCCTCCACCCCATCTCTCTCTCTCTCTCTCTCTCTCTCTCTCTCTCTCTCTCTCTCTCTCTCTCTCTCCTACTTCATCCTTTACTCTTGTCTAATCTTCTCTTTGTTCCTTACACTCTTTCTTGCCACCCTCTCTCTCTCTCTCTCTTTCTTCGTGTCTTTCCTTTATCTTTCAACCAATTCTCATCTCTATCACTCATATATCCCTTCCTCCTTCCTCCTTCCTCCTTCCTTCCTCCCTCCTTCCCTCCTTCCTTCCTTCCCTCCCTCCCTCCTCTCCTCTCCTTCCCTCCTTCCTTTCCTTCCTTCTTCCCTCTGTTGCTATCAGTATGGGAAACTCGTAAATGCATCTCTACTGTACATTGGGGACACACACACACACACACACACACACACATACAAAGAACAGTAATCTAATACACACACACACACACACACAACAACAACAACAACAACACACGCACATACCGGTAGATATAATCACAAACAATTAACACACACACACACCACACACGCACACACAAAGAATAGTAATCACACACACACACACATATACACTCACTCAACAACAAACGCACATACCGGTACATATAATCACCAATAATTAACACACACACACACACACACACACACACACACACACACACACACACACACACACACACACACACACACACAGAATAGTAATCACATACACACAAAAAAAAACAGTAATCTAACACACACACAAAGAATAGTAATCTAACACACACACACACACACACCTACACACACACACACACACACACACACATCAGATCACATTGGAATAGTTTGTGGAATTAGTTGCTCCAGATTTATAAACCAAAATTGGAGATAAATGAGTCCTTCAAATATTGCCACGAAACACACACACCTATATGGAAGGAGCTTGTTTCGTGGCATGGTCAGGAGGAATCAGAAGCCTCCAATTTTCATACACAAGCACAAAAAGGTCCTTAACTAAACAAAATCATAAATGAATTCAATCAGTTATATCTAAAATTAACAAACCATAATAATGATAAACATTGATAAACAGAACACGAGTATTTATAGTAGATTTGTATGTATGTATGTATGAATGTATGTATATTTGTATGAATGTATGTATATCTATGTATGTATGTATATTTGTATGAATGTATGTATGTATGTATATTTATATGTATGAATGAATGCATGCATATTTGTATGTATGTATATTTGTATGTATGTATGTCTGCATGTATGTATGTATATATGTATGTCTGCATGTATGTGTATGTATATATGTATGTCTGTATGTATGTATACCACCTGCCTGTCTTCCCTACTCTACTCCACATCACCTCTTTTCCTCCTCTTCTTCCTCCTCTTCTTCTCTCCCCTCCACTCTCCCACCTACTCCACTTCATCTTCCCTCCTCACCTCCACTTCACTCACCTTCCCCTCCTCTCTCTCTCTCTCTTCTCCTCCCACCACCAACCACACCAGTGATTTACCTCCCCTCTCCTCCACACCTCTCCTCCACACACCGCAAGTCTTAGTGTACAGTTGACCACACATGTCCCTTGTATGGTGCTTGAAGTGAGGGAGGGAGGGAGTGAGGGAGTGAATGAGTGAGTGAATGAATGAGGGAGTGAGTGAGTGAGTGATGGAATGAGTGAGTGAGGGAGTGAATGAATGAGTGAGTTAGTGAATGAGTGAGTGAGTTGTATTGCATATGTTGAGAGAGGGGGTCTTTTGTTGTTGCATACGTGTTGTGAGTTATAGCAACAGAGACATACATACATACAAACATAGAATGATGTGAGTGTGTCCAGTTAATCACACATGTTCCTGACACGTGTTTTGAAAGGGTCTGTGAGTGAATAAACGAGTGGGTGTTGTTGAAAGCATTGAGAGACTGTATTTGATGTGTGTGTGTGTGAGAGAGAAAAAATAGAGAGAAGGTGGTAGAAAGATTGAAACACAGGCAAAAATAGAGAGAGAGAGAGAGAGAGAGAGAGAGAGAGAGAGAGAGAGAAGGTGGCAGGTAGAAAGACAGAAACATACACACACACACACAGAGAGAAAGAGAGAAGGTGGCAGGTAGAAAGACAGAAACAGACAAAAATACACACATACACACACAGAGAGAGAGAGAGAGAGAGAGAGAGAGAGAGAGAGAGAGAGAGAGAGAGAGAGAGAGAGAGAAGGAAGGAAGATAAGAGTACATGGGATCGCCTCTTTAATATATATGCAATGGGAAGGGAAGGAGAGAGAAGGGGAGAGAACTCTAGCCAATACGGTATTCCTAGTCACTTGGGTTGGGGAAGCAGGAAAGGTTATCATCACCTTGTCTAGGCACCAATTGTCAACCCTATATACAAATTTATATATTGTACCACGTAGTTGAGACAGTAAATAAATGCACCATAAGATCTCAATTGGAATGACTTCTTTGGTGAATTATTGGTGTGTTCAAAGCTTCAACCAAAACTGTGTACTTTTTAGTTCTCGTGACTGTACACTTAATTATCACAATCTTAGCAATAGCAATTCAAAGTGAACTCATTATACCACTTTTTAATTATATCATTGTACCACTTATTAATTATATCATTATACTACTTCCTAATTATATCACTTTTTAATTATATCATTATACCACTTCTTAATTATATCATTGTACCACTTATTAATTATATCATTATACTACTTCCTAATTATATCACTTTTTAATTATATCATTATACCACTTTTTAATTATATCATTGTACCACTTATTAATTATATCATTATACTACTTCCTAATTATATCACTTTTTAATTATATCATTATACCACTTCTTAATTATATCATTGTACCACTTATTAATTATATCATTATACTACTTCCTAATTATATCACTTTTTAATTATATCATTATACCACTTCTTAATTATATCATTGTACCACTTATTAATTATATCATTATACTACTTCCTAATTATATCACTTTTTAATTATATCATTATA